>PVJH01004559.1:0-123647 GCA_004026705.1 Nesogale talazaci
ATCTTTTACCCAGGGAGCTGCTGGGTGAGTTCAAAACACCATCGTCTTCTTTAACAGCAAACTGAGTAGCCTTTGTGTGACCTGGCACTCTGACTTGTTAGAAATTTTAAACCCTTGAGCCTTTTTTCTCCTCATGGCTGGCTGTAAATAAATAAACAATGGTGCCTTTAGCAGTTCTCTATGCAAAGCACAATGTGAAGTTTCTTTCTGCAACATAGGAAAAATTCCCATTTACCTTTGGCTGAGTTTAAGTAAGTATTGCCAAATGCATACTTCCAAATTTTCCATGAAACTGACTGAAAATATGTCACATGAGAGGAATCAAATTAATGCACCAAATGAATGCACCTCATTCAAAGACAGGGTACTGTGGCCTTTCTTGTAGTTTCGAAATTCATCCAAGTAAAGTCTATACAGTTTTCTCCCTCTTTCAAAACCGGAGAGTGAATTTAAGGACATAAAGGCAAACAGCTCAATCAAAAAAACAGGAAATGGATTTGCACAGGCATTTCTTCAAAGAGGAGACTCACCTGGTCAACAGGCATGAAAAACTTCCTAGCCATCACTAGCCATTCTCAACCCCATTGTAAGGGTCAATCCCAGCTCACAGGGACCTTAAATCTTTAACCCACAAAGTAAGCTTTACTAAACTTTAAGAATCAAGATATTGCAAGCCATCTTCTCAGATCACAGCACATAAAACTGTAAGTATACAATAGGAAGGTCAAGGCCGGGGGTCGAGGATCAAATGTATGGAAATTGAACAATATCCTGCTCTCAAACTACTAGACAATTGAAGAAATAAGGAATTAGACTGAAAATCTCCTTGACACAAATGAGAAGGAAAATATAAAATACTAAAACTTTGGGGACACAACTAAAGCAGTACTCAGAGGAAGATATATTAATAAATGCATGCATCAAAAAAGCAGAAAGAATAGGAGCAGTGAAATAAACCTTCAGTCACTAGGAAAAAAAAGAAACAGTGGAGAAAATAACAGAAGTAATTGGATCAAAAAAGTAAAACAATAGAAAAAATCAATAAGATAATAAATTTGTTCTTTGAAAGGTTAAAGGAAAAGAGAGAAGATGAAAATAAGAAATTAAGTGAGTAGCATCACAACAAAGCCAAGTGAAATTTGGAAAGATCACACAATACTATGAAGGACTGTACTCCAACAAATTAGAAAACTTAGAAGAAATGGACAAATTTTTGAAACACATCACCACCTAAGCTAACAAACCAATGTGGAAAAAATGAAACAAAATTCAACAGACTAATAAAAAAAAGAAAAATTAATCTGGTCATTAAAAAACTCACAAAACAAAATCTAGGGTCAGACAACTTCATTTTGGAATCCTATCAAACATTCTGAGAAGATCTAATACCAATTCTACTCAAATCCATCCAGAATATAGAAAAGAATGACACATTCTCAAACTCAGTTTTTGAAAGAAATATAATAACCCTGATCCTAAAACCAGGCAGACATCTTCAGAATAGAAAATTATAGACCAATATCCTATATGAACATAGATACAAAAAAATCTCGCATAATTTTACCCAATAGAATCCAACAAAGTACCAATAATAATAATACATCATAACCAAGTAGGATATGCAAAAATGGTTCCATATGAGAAAAACAATTAATATACATAATTATACCACCAGGATTTCTTAATCCACTAAATGAAAAAGGAAAAAAATTGCATGATTCTTTCAATTGATGCAGAAAAGACATCAGACAAAAATCTAACACCCATTCTTTTTAATTTTTTTTCAGTTTGTTGGGAATGTTACAGATATTGTAGCATTCCATAGTTCAGTCACATCAAGCAGTATTGTATACCTTACCACAATTAGTTTCAAAACATTCTCCTTCTTCTTGACCTCTTTGATATTCTGTCCCTTTACCTCTCCCTTCGCCTTCCCCTGGAACCCTTATTATACTGCCATATCTTACACTACCTAATATATCCATTCACCTACAGTTGTGTTGTTTGCTCCCTTCAAATGGGGTTATATAGTCAGACAATCATCAATGCTATCAGCTTCCCCCTTCCTACTATTCCCCTCCTCTCTTCCTGTACTCTCAGGAAACCATTACTCTCACTACTTTTTCTGGGGGATTACCAACATTGGCTTTCATGTGTTAAACAATCTTAATTTTACCAATGACCATATGCATGTCTGACAAGGTTAGTGAGGTAGAACTGGAACCGTAATAATAGGTAGAGGAAAAGTTGAAGAACTAGAGAATAGTTGTGTGTTTCACTGGTGTTATACCAAACCCGGGATGTATCATCCCTTTCTTTTGGCCCTTCTGTGAGGAAGGTGTTTAAATAAAAGTTTAAATGAAAGTGTTTACATAAGTAAATAAGTGTTTAAATAAGTAACTTTTATCAGCAAAGAAATTAGGTATGCAATAAATGGTTCAGTGCACTTGACTGGCCATCTGGAAAAAAATTTTCTGATCCTCTATTTCTACTACAATCCTTATATGAAATAAAATGTAGATGTTTGAATATTTAAATTGGCAAAACCCATGAAAGTAGTAGACCAGAAGATGGTAAATTTGTGTTATGACATTGAAATGAGAAAGGCTGTCCATAGCAAAATAAAAACACAGGAGCCCAGCAATTAAATATTATTAAATTTGAATCCCTCCAAAAAATTGTGTATGCATGAAAAACAATTACTGTAAACAAAGTCTAAAAGCAAATGACAATCTTGGAACAAATATTTATAATATTTTTAGCAAAAGAAAATTTCCCTTTTAGGTAAATAACTTATATGAGTCCATAAGAAAATGAAAAAAATAGCTCAAGTGAAAGAGGGGTTAAGTTAAATTCCAGGGAAAAATTCATACACTGACTGAAGACATGTAAAAAGATGTCAACCGCACTCTGAACAAGAATACAAAATTCCATATATCAAACTTTTATACAAAGTTCCACTTGATTGGCAAGGATCTAAATTTGATAAATGCATTGCATTGAAGAGATTGAACTATAAATTGGTATTCTCCTTTACATAACTGCACCATATTCAAAATTTTCACAATGCTATTTCACTGCTGGGAATTGACAATAACGTATGTACCGGTATTAGAAAGTGTGTACTGCAGACTTGAATGCAATATCGACTGTCTGGAACAAAAGCTGGTCAAGTGTATTAGGATGGCAGTCAACAGAATACTGTACAAAATGAAGCCGAGTTTTGCTTGCTGATGCAGAAAGGCCCCTAAAATAAGTGTTTTGGAGCTGTTTGCTCCTATTTGGATTTAAAAAGAGAGAAAGGTGATGGTTAATATAGATACACATATACATCTATGTATATGAAAACATTTACTGTCAGACTAGTCCTGCCCCTGTGAGTTTCTGAAACCATAACATCTTTCTCTCATGGGACAGCTGGTGGTTTTGAACTGCTGACCTTGTGATTTACAGTGCATCTCATAACCCACTATGCCACCAAGGCTTGTGTGTGTGTGTGTGTGTGTGTGTGTGAGTGTGTGTAGAGAGAGAGAAGGGAGCTTCAGAAAGCCTATGGGAAGTTCCATTATCCTTTCATTCTATTTTTCCATGAAATTTTTGAAGCTCCCAAGAATCAAGCATATACATACCTACATATATGTATCTGCTTACCTACATAGATGTTTTCATGCATATATGCTTGTGCATGATTTCAAAACATGGGATGAAAACATAATGGCATTTTCCTACAAGCTTGTTGAAGGCCCCTTGTCCCTCTGGATAGAGAGACAATAAGCAGGGTTGTATTTGTCTCAAGCTGTGTGACTGGGAAAATAGAAAGGAGAAATGCTTTTACCAAAATACTCATCTGCACTGTGAGCTTTCTTTCTTTTTTTTTTTTAACCAAGTACCATTATTAACCTTTAAAAAAAATAAAAATAGAAACATTTTGTTTGAGGAGGTGGATGACCACTTTCTTCCACAGGTTCCCCGCTGGCTGGCCTCATATCTTAACATATAGTACACTGAACAAATAAAACTCTCATTATCTACTCTCCCCATCCTGAATCTCACCCAAGCATCAGCTCAATATTTTCAATTCAGATTAACATTTGAAAACCAGACTATTGGGGACCCAGGGTGCTCAGGCCAGAGCATTTTCTGGTTTGGGCAGATCATCTATGCTGATCGGTAAAGTTCATCTAATGCTGACCATCTTTGAGATATAATGAAGAGCAAATCTATGTGAATGGAAAAGCACTCTGACACCCAAATAGCATGCTATCTTTCTGAAGTCAAAGAGGGATATGTTCAAAATTACCAGGACAAAACGTGTTAGCAGAAGTTTTATCCATGTTAATTTGGGGAAAGATTTGGGTCTCAGCTGGTGTTTTCATTCTGGGTGGCTTGCAAAAGGTTCTAGCTCGTGTTTACTTTGACTTAAGAGGCTAATATATACCCATAGGAAGTTGTTTTAAAGTCAACTTCAACAAAGTTTTATAGAATATTAGTAGAACAACAGCCAATATAAACAGGCAGTAAAATGTTCAGGAATTCAATTCTGAATCATTAAGTGTGGATTTGGTCTTTTTATTTTATCTTTTAAGACTTTCAGTAAAAAACATATTAACAGGACAATGCACATCTTTCCAGTTGTAGAATTTATCAAAATAATTGTCATATAAAATTATTAAAGTTTAAAAATAAGAATAGAAGTATGGGGCTGAGCCCTGGTGGCGTAGTGGTTGTGCACGGGACTGCGGCCCATTGGGATGGAGGTTTGATTCCAGCTCCACGGAGCAAAGGCTGGGCCTCCCACCACCTGAGGGTAGTGATGCCCCCCCAAAAAACAAAAAACAAGTAAAAATAGAAGTATGTTTTTATTACCAAAATTACAACCTTTCATTGTGAGAGATGGAGAAACAGTGAATACAGCTTAAGTGAACAAGGTGTGAATTTATTTAAGAGGTTGAAAGATACACTAATTTCCTCCAAAGCATGCTTTGCCTATGACCTTTGAGGAATCTCATGTCCCCTGAACTCAGCAAAACAAGAAGCCTGCTATTGCTGTTTCTCTTGTTGCCAGAGCAGAAACAAATACTGCAGAGGCGTAGTGAGCTGTGGAGGAAGATTCTCTCACCCTTTGTATTTTTTTTAAGTTTTCCAGTCATGTCTTATAGGCTGAAATGCATGCTCCAGGTTCCCCCACCCCGACTCTCTGCTGTGGGACTCAGCAAAATGCTTATGTAATAATCTGACCTTTTCACAAAATGTAGGCTCTCGAACTGAGACAATTTGCAAGTGAGGACAAGTGTCTTCAACTTTGAAATCTTACAGTGCATAATGTTCAGGGTCTTTAGTGTCTATTCAAATGATCTGTTCTGATCGTTCCACAGAAGCCAGTCTGGACTGACTCAGGATATTCCATGTGGCTGGAGCGTAGGCCTGTGGAGAAGCACAGAGAGTAGCAAGAATTCTCAAAAGGATGCTGAAAGATGTTGAATGGCCAGGTGGCCACACTATGCTTGTTAGGCTTGGAAGACTCTAGTGGATTTCAAAACAGGTGAATAGCATGATCAAAATGGTGCTTTTAGCCCATGGATTCTATGGGGAAATGAAGGAGAAGGCATTTGTGGTGGTGGTTTTTAATTTGCATATGTAGTGATGAATATCAGAAAGCATTACGAGTTGTTAACAGTAATTTAGCAATTACCTCCGGATAACAGGATTATCAATTCTCTTTATGTGTCTGTGCTGTCTAAATTTATTGAGGATCCATGTGTTGGTTTGCAATAAGAAGGCCTACGTTGTGGAGATATTTACTTTATAATGAAAAAGTGCAAACCAACACAAAAGTATAAGAAGGAATAATAAAATGAACCCCATTTACCCATCAGTCAGATGAAACAGCAACCAAATTGGCACTTAGGGTCTCTCTCTCCCTTTTTTCTTTCTTTTCATTCTTTTTTCAGTACCCCATCCTTCTGGCTGGTTCTCATGTCCTTCATCCATCTCACAGAGTCCTTCAGCCTTTCATAACTTCGTTGCTTTCCAGCAGAGCAAGATGTCCCGGCACTTCTTAATTTCCTGCCTAGCATCAACCAGCCTTTCAAGGTGTTCTGTTTCCTTTCAGTGCACGAGAAATTATTTTAAGAGAAAAGAGCATACACTAGAAGTCAGCTCATAAGATAGTGATCCCTCGACAACTGTGGCTGTCATCATCCTGAGAATTAGGAAGTCATAAAATAGCATTAAATAAGTGACAATAAGCAAACATATTAAAATCAATATGCTTTAGAAACAAAACAGATTTGTCAGCATTAAAAACTTGCTCCAGTAGGTAACCCTCCTTCTGAGGAGCCTTCTCTAATTCAGGAAATGCTTAGTTTCGTTGCAATCTTTTATACCAAGTATCCTAGCCAGCTATAACAATAGAGAATTTAGTATCTTTTACATTAGCATCCTTGTTTCATCCTCCAAAGTCTTAACCAATACTAAATAACATCTTATCCAACTGATTGCCTCCCTTGTGCCTTAGGGCAGTTTGGATCTTCTCCCCGCAAAATTGCCAAACTCCGTGCCATCAAGTCATTGCCGACTCACAGTGAGACCCCCTGTGGGTTTCCGAGACTGTTCATGGGAGTAGCCAGTGTCACGTCTCTCCTGAGGAGCAGGTCAGTGGTTTTCATTTGTCAAGCGTGTGAATCACGGTCCGATGCATAACCACGACTCCACCAAGCGCTCCTGCTGTGGTCCTCCAGTGTGGCCTTTATCAAGGATATCCGACTGCTCCTGGCACTCCATGACTGTTGTCATGTTGGCTCTAGCCCACGGCGACCCTGCGCACAGAAGAGTGAACCCCTGCATGCTCCTGCACCATCCCCACGATTCCTGTGCCTGAGCCCATTGTTGAGCCACGGTGTCAGTCCATCTCCTCGAGAGCCTTTTGCTGTCTCTCTGTTTTACCGAGCAGGATGTCCTTCTCTAGGGATGCACCCTTCCTGATAACATGACCAAAGCACGTGAGAGACGTCTCATCAATCTTTCTTCTAAGAAGCACTCTGGTTGTGCTTCTTCCAAGACAGATCGGTATGGCACTTTAAATGTTCTTTGCTGGCACCACAATTCAAATGCATCGATTCTCCTATGGCGATGTTTCTCAACCTGTGGGTTGCAACCCCCTTGGGAGTCAAAGGAGTCAAAGGGGTTGTTGCCTAAGACCATCGGAAAACACATCGTATCAATGATCTTAGGAATGGAGACACTGCTGCCCGATCCATCTCCAGGCGGGTCTGCCCACATGCAGATACACCCACATACGAGTACCCATCATGCGAGTACCCACATACGAGTACCCATACGTGATGACATCAGTGCCCCAACCCCATCACATACACCCTGTACAAATACAGATGTATATGACATGGTTGATGCCATAATCTACTTATGCAGACCAGTCACACTTGTGTAGAGAGCAGCTACTGTGTTGAAAGCAGTTGCTGTGTTGAAAGCAGCAGTATTGAAGGTAAAACAACACTTCATGAATTATAATTCTATATTGTTTTTGTGATTAATCACTATGCTTTAATTATGTTCAATTGGTAACAATGAAAATACATCCTGCAAATCAGATATTTACATTATTACTCATAGCAGTAGGAAAATTACAGCTATGAAGTTGCAACAAAAATAATTTTATGGTTGGGGATTACCCCAACATGGGGAACTGTATTAAAGGGTCACGGAATTATGAAAGTTGAGAACCACTGTTCTATGGTCTTCCTTATTCAATGGCCAACTTTCATATACATATGATGCAAAGCAAAATACCACGGTTTATGTCAGATGCACTTAATCCTCAAAGTTACATCCTTGCTTTTCAAAGAAGTCTTGTGGAGCAAATATATCCAGTGCAACTCATCTTGTGACCTCTTGACTGCTGCTTCCATAAGCTCTGATTGTAGATCCAAGTAAGGCAAAGTCCTCGACAACATCAATCTTTTCTCCATGTAGCATGATGTTACCTATTGGTCCAGGTGTGAGGATTTGGGCCCTCTTTACATTGAGCTGTAACCATACTGAAGGCTGCCATCCTTCATCTTCATTGGTAAATGCTTCAGGACCTCTCACTTTCAGCAAGCAAGAATGTGTCATCTATACATTGCAGATTGCTAATAAGTCTTCTTTCAATCCTGATGCCACACATTTATTAATATAATTGAGTTTCTTTGAGTATTTGTTCAGCATACAGATTAGTGAGAGGATATAACCCTGACACACATCTTTCTTGATTTTAAACCATGTTCTATTCACACACAGTCTCTTGATCCATGTACTTGTTCTGCGTGAGCTCAATGAAGTATTCCAGAATTCCCATTCTTTTCAAGGTTACCCACAGATCATTTTGCTCCACACAGTCAAATGGTTTGGGATAGTCAATAAAACACAAGTAAACCTCTTTCTGGTATTCTCTGCTTTGAGCCAAGATCCATCTGACATCCATCAACAATGATATCTCTTGTTCCAGGTCCTCTTCTCAATCTGACCTGAACCTGTGGCAACTCGATATCAATGTACTGATATAACCATTGTTGGATGATCTTCAGCAAAATTTTGCTTGCATGTGATATCAGTGATAGGGTTGTGAAGAAATGTTAACCTATTGGGTTAATTATCTCCATGTGTCTTTTGATTTTCATTACTCTTCTTTCCTCCAGATAGGAAGAGAACAATATTTACTCTTGAAAATGGCTATTCACAAGCTTTCAAGATCCCACTTACTGCTCACCTAAGTAGAATGCACATTGTCTATAAATTGTGTTGAGCCAATAGACCTTGGCATCCCCTGAGAGTATGTTTCTGGTTCCCTCAGCCCAATAACTATAGTAATTATGCCAATGTTTCTGGTTATGCCTAAGTATTCAAAACTTAGCTTCTTATATACTCCACCAGATTCATAGATACATTTGCAATAAAGAGAAACACACAATTTACAATTACCCTTGTCAAATTTATAAATATTGGTGGGCGTACTCCTACTTTCCCTTTCATACCTGCTCAGTCTTCATGTATATCTAACCATCTATTCATAGATCACCATTATTATAACACTGAATATAAAGTGTTCGCCTCTAACTCTTGCTAACCTCCCAATGTATTGCCCTGCCTTTTTGCCACCATTCTTTTTGCCATTTCCTTCTAATTGTATATTGTCTTCCCCTCACCTCAAATTAACACCTGTCAACCCTCTAGCCTGTTTGCCTCCTTCAATTTTCCTTCTACCTGTAGGAAGCATCAAAGTATTTTTCTTTTAGCATGAAACCTTTTCTTGAGCTTTATAATAGTTGATTACCTTCATAAAGGTAATAAGAGGGGAATAATTAAGCAGACCAAGATCATCCCATATGACCTGAGGGAGCCAGAATTTGAATCCAGAACATCTAGTTTTGCATTCTATGCATGCCCCTTCCCCCAAACCAATAAAAAAAAATCAAATCTTAAAATACCATTCAGAAGAAACTACTCCATTTAATAGTGTAACACTATAGCCCTTCGCCTTAAAAGCAAGAAAGCAAGGTGCCCATCATCACCATTATACTGCTCTAGATAAGCCAATAATAACATGATCCGTTGACAATTATGCAGTTATTGTTTGGTAAGGAATAAAACCTGTTTGTTTTATCTTTCTTGTCTTTATGGGGTAATTTTAACTTGTATTGTCTAAGCTGCATGTGGTTTGGGATAATATCTTCCATTATCTATGTATTTGACACATCTGACAAAGTAGAACGACCTCATAGGGTTTTCTTGGCTATAGTTTATACTGGAGTAGCTCAAGTCTTTTCCCCGAAGAGCCACTGGGCAGGTACAACCGCCAGCCTTTCAGGTAGCAGGGGAGCATTTAACTGTTGCACCACGAGGGTTTGTCTTATGGCACAAGCTGTTGGTGACATTGAGTCACTCTGTCTAGTAGCGAGTCTGTGAACAACAGAATGAAATACGGCCTTGTCCTGTTCCATCCTCACAATGGATACCATGCTTAAAACCACTGTTGCAACCACTGTGTTACTCTTTCTCGTTGAAGGTCTTTCTCTTTTTACCAGACCCTTGACCAGTGGTTCTCAACCTACCTAATGCCGCGAACTGTTAATACATGCTGTGGTGATCCCCAACCATAAAATGATTTTTGTTACTACTTCATAACTGTGATTTTTCTACTGTTATGAATTGGGTGACCCTTGTGAAAGGGTTGTTCAACCCCCAAAGAGGTTGTGACTCACAGGTTGAGAACTGCTGCCCTAGGCCAAGAAAAATTTCTTTCTCCACTAATTAGTCCCTCCTGATAACAAGGGACTTGTTATCCCTTGTCTCATGTACATGAGACAAAGTCTAGTCTACCTTGCTTCTAAGAATTGTTCTGGATGTTCTTCTTCCAAGGCAGATTTGTTCATTCTTTTGGCAGTCCACAGTATCAACAAAGTCATAAATTCTTCTCTAGTCTTCCATATTCATTGTCCAGATTTCACATGCATAGGAGGTGATTGAAAATATCAAGGTATCTGTCAGGCACACTGTGATGATTACGGCTTTGTGTCAATTTGGCTGGGCCAGGATGCTCAGTGATTTGACACTTGTTGTTAGGGGCTGTTAATTTAGACTTGACTCATAGCGACACTATGTATTACAGAACAAAACACAGTTTGGTCTTGTGCCTTACTTCTAATTGCTGCTATGTTTCAGGCCTTTGTGCAGCCAGTTGTGTCAATCCATCAATGAAGGTTTTCCTGCTTCGAAAAGTACTATGGAATGCCAGAAGGACAAACAAACGTATCTTGGTTTGTCAGCTAAGATGCATTAATCCCCCATGATGAGATTTAATATACTGTAATCATCTCCATGTGATGAGCTCATCAATGAGCAGCCAATCGGTTGAAAGAAATTTCCTCAGTGGTATGAACTGTTTCACATGTGTGTGAACGATATGGAGAAGCTCAGAACCTGATCTCTGGTTCTTTGGACTTGAGCCAGTGGCCTGCTCTTTTTCCTATCAATCCTGGGAGTTGTCGTTGGCCTGACATTTAACCTACCAACCTTGAGTTCATTTACCTTGGCAGTCATCTGACCTGTTATCTGACCTACAAGCTTGGGATCATCAGCCCCTGAAGTTATGAGTCAGGAGGTCTCCAGCCTGACATCTGACCCCTGGGCTTAGAGCAGTGGTTCTCAACCTTCCTAATGCCGTGATCCTTTGACACAGTTCCTCATGTTGTGCTGACTTCCAAACCATAAAATTACTTTTGCCGCTACTTTATAACTGTAAGTTTGCCACTGTTATGGGTCGGGTGACCACTGTGAAAAGTAGTTCGACACCCAAAGGGGTTGCAACCCACAGGCCACTGGCTCAGAACTTGCCTGCTTCTGCAACTGTTGAAGTCATTTCCTTGATATTAACCTCTCTGCTTATACATATCTCTAAACTGATGTATAGGTAAGCTTTGCTGATTTTGCTTTTCTAGAGAATCCAGCCTAAGATACACAGCTTAGTCCTTAAAAGGACATTTGCTTTTTACCACATTAAAGAGAGCTGTTGTCCAATGCAAATGCCATCTGATTTGTTTACTGCTTCTTTCATGGGCCTGGGTTGTGAATCCAAGTAAAATAAAAGCCTTGACAGCTTCAATGATTTCTCCACTTATCATGAAGTTGCTAATTGGTGTAGTCTAGATGTTTTTATGTTAAAGTGTAATCCGTATGGAAGGCTGTATGTAGTTTTTAATATCAATCAAAAAGTGCTTCAGGTCCTCTTCACAGTCAGCAGACAAGATTGTGTCATCTGTATATCATAGAAATGTTGGTGAATATTTTTCTAGTCCTGGTACTGTGAGTTCATTTAATCCAGTTTCCAGAGAATTTCCTCAGGATGTGGATTAAATGACTATGGTGAATGAATGCACACATTTCCTGACTTTAAACTGTGTACTTCCATCTTATTCTGTTTGAATTACTGCCTCTTGGTCTAGGTGTAGATTCCATGAAAGTACAATGGAATTCTCATTCTTGTAGATATTATCCATACTTTGCTGTTGCTTTACCCAACTGGATGGCTTTGCATAGTCAATAAAACACTAATAAACATCTTAGTGGTGTTCTCTGCTTTCAGGCAAGATCTCTCTGACATTAGCACTGGTGGGCCTCATTCCATTTACTCTTCTGAATCTGACATGAATTTTGTATAGTTTATTGTGAATACACTGATACAACTGTTTCTGACCTGTCTCCCACAAAAATGTACTTGCATGTGATGCTATTTGTATTGCTTGATAATGTCTGTGCTTTATTGAGTCACCTTTCTTTGGAATAGGCACAAATATTGATCTCTTCCTGTCATTTGGCCTGGTGCCTGTCTTCCAGCAAGTGCTTTCAGCATTGTACTCATTTGTTGAAACATCACAAGTGCAATCTGACCATTTCTGGACCTTGTCTCCCCACCCCCAGCCCAGGTCACACCATTATTGCAGCTTGAACTTCTTCCTTCAACCCCGCTGGTTCTTGACCATATATATTTTAACCTTTAAAATGATTGAATGTTGGAAAATTCTTTTTGGTACCATGACTTTGTATATTCCTTTCATCTTCTTTTGATGCTGTCTGAATAGTTCAATATCTTGCCCATAGAATCTGGGAAAAATAAGGTAAGTATTATGTCAAATCAATAATTTTTAGAATAAAGTTGAAAAGAGCCCTGGGCTTGCTTTCCCAAATCAAAACTTTTTAAAAAAAAATAAAAGGATGCCCCATGATGAATTATACTAGGACAATAGACTTTCCTTACTTGAGCAATTGAACTCCATAAGATCCACAGTCATACCATGTTTTACAATAAGAAGTGCTATTCTGTATGCATGTATGCATAAATTTGCTAGGTAGATTGACAGCTACTTCCCCTTTATGACCCACTAGTGAAATTTTTTTCCAGCATCTTTTAAATCCTATATTTTGCTTTTCTATGTTGAATAAGTGGCTGCAGATATCTGCCTATACATTTATTCTTTGTACTTTGTTGAAAATGTAAAATAAACTACAAATGCTATAAAGTTTGCCTTGGGTGGGTTCTTTTCATGGTCAAATCCCAAGAGCATATTCACATATAATTCTACTTTTTAAGTTTTTTTAACTTGGGATTATCTACATATATTAGGGGTGGCATATTTTTACAGGCAATTCGGAGGAACATTCTTTCTAGTAAGAGAAAGAATATGTGCATAATATTTAATTCTTTTTGCATCTTGACCAAAAGAGCAGTGTTCCCGATTTCGCTAAACTCCTTTTAGAAGCTAAATATGGATGGGGGTGAAAATCTGTATGTTTGTATCCTTATAAATGATTTAGCTTTTCTGTTTTGGCAACTCAGCCTTTAAGTCTCCTGCGGGATAAAGCAAGGATACAATATCATTTGCTGTGTTATTTGCCAACATAAAAGAAAACGGCTATGCGTGGCTCACAGACACCACTTATATTCCATTGTAGACAAGGAAGCAGGAAACCTAAGCATAGTGGTTACAGATTTAAATGGTCTGCCTGTTGTTCCATAAAACACTTGTTTCATTTACTCCTCCAAGTCTCTGCAATTCAGCTCAGCCACTGTGAAGCAGAAAATATTATCAATTAGAGCCACAGTGCGTTAGTCTTGAATCACAGGGCTTCAGTACCCTGGTGTGTTATGATACCCAAAGCTATACACGGCTCCCCGCCCCACCACACACATCACAGCAGGACTGGATGTGAACAGAGGCTAGATGTGTACTGCAAATTAATAGCAAGAAAAACCAAATTGGCAAAAAGTTAAGAAAACAATTTCTTATGAAAAATCTGATCAGCTGTAGCAATTGGAGTGAAATGTGGATGGACGGCCCACCATTCTTGCCCCTTTCTGGTAAATCTTTACATTGCACAAATTGGGAGCAAGTAAAAGCTCATGTTGGCCTTGGCATCAAAGTCAAGATGTTTACGTGGAACTTGGCTTTCCTTTTCTCTCCTGTCCAACTGCAATGCTAGGCATGGGCAAAAATGGAGGAAAGAGCCATTTAAATTGAAGTCAAGCCTGCTTCATCCCCAGCGCAATCATGCCTGAAATTCTGAAGACTTTTTTTTTTTTCAATTTGAGGGTACTCCTTGTATCCAATGGTAATCCCTCATTTTCATGGTCTCCCCCTAGTCCACTGTCACTGCTTTGGTTGTTGGTTTTAGACCGGCATCTAGCTCTTCCAGTCTCTCATGAGCCTGTACTTTTGTTTTGTCCTGTGTGCTTTGTAGGCAGTGTTTAAACTTCCCAAAACATCACTTTATTTTATCTAGGAAAGCTTGGGAGCGCCATTGATTTCCAGAACCTTGAAAATATAGAACTGTCTTCTCAATCTCATTTGTTTGGAATATTTAGTCTCCACCCTGGCCAAGGCCTTGCCTACACAACTCCCCGAACAAGTTCCAGTTATTCCTAGCTGTGCCTTTGCCAAGTTATTAGCTTCCTCTAGCACAGCCTCTTCCCCCGCCCCCAACCATAAAATCTAGCAACCATATCAAGCTCTAACTGCAATCCTGCTTCTCTGAGATATGTGAAGATCAATACATATAGGTCTATGTAGATATAGATAGGTATCACTCCTTTATTTGACCCACAGAATGTTGTGGTTGCTCATTCAATCTCCTTGAATATGAGAGACAGTAGGCTCCAGTGTCAGATCGCCTCTGCTAACCACAAGGTTAGCAGTTTAAAACCACCAGACCCTCCAAAGGAGAAAGCTGAAGCTTTCTATTCCTGTAAAGATTTCAGTCTCAGAAACCCAGGTGGGGTTGCTCTGATTCTGAGTTCACTTGCTGGCTGTGAGTTTGAGTTTTGAGTTTTGAAGCTTGTGTTAGGGAGTTACCCGTCCTGAGCCCCAGTTTTTAAAGCATCATTGTAATGCCCTCAAGTCCATTCTGGATCATGGCGGTGAGAAAGTCGATGGACTACGTTGTTTTTGCTGGGCTGTAATCTTTATGGAAACAGATCTCTAGACCTTTTTTGGTGCTGGCAGATGCTTCCAGCCATCAACACTTCAGGTACCCACTGAATGATAATGACTTGTACCACCAGGGACCTAGTCTTCATCTGTAAATTGGGTATTAATCACAGGGACTACTTCATGGAACTCTATTTTTTTTAAAGATTCATTAGCATTTTCATTTATTTAAAATGAACAACTCTGAGGAGAAAAATGAATAGTGCTGAACATTCACCTCTGGGGGGTTGGGGGGTGGTCACATTTATACAGGAGAAAGAAAGCAGACCAGCAGAGGTCCCAAAATGATGCAACTTGTAGCCTTGCAACTTGCATGGAAAAACTTATTCAGGGCAGGCCTTCGAACTGGTTCTTTCTGGTGCTGTGATGACCAACAAAGCTAAAACTGAATGGACTCAATGCCAAAATGTGCGTGAACCAGAATGATAGCCAGAATGGGGACAATTATAGAGTGGTGCCCTGCTACAAACTTAATTTCCCCTCATAAAATCTCAATGATCTACAGAGGATTGAATGAGACCATTCAAATGAAGCAGTCAGCATCGCGCCTGATAAGGCAAGTGCCCAGTCAACTTGGTGGTTAGTTGTTGAGCTGCTTCTGACTCACGACCGTGCCATGTAAGCAGGTAGAACTGCCCGACAGAGGTGTCAAGCCTATGACCTTTTGAAAACATATCATCAGCCTGTCTCCTGAGGTGCTTCTGGGCAGGTATGAACCACCAGCCTTTCCGCTAAAAGTCAATCATTTGTCTATTACCACCACTCAGAAACCCAATAGATATTAGCTGTTATGTTCTCACGAGTCATGAGAAATAACATAAGCCTAGATAATTAAGGAGCCCAGGAGGACGGACAGGTGTGAATTTGGGGAATGCTGAGACTGAGGTGCCAGCAGGACATCAAGGAAGACATCTTTGTCAAATGGCTTCATTTGCCCCTTCAGATGTATTTCCCGTCCCTTCCACTCTGTCCTTGACCCCAGTGGTGTCTACTGAGGTTGGTAAACCCCTACTGTCTTCTGTAGTCTCTGGCTTCTTGTTAAATTTGGCCAATGGAGATCCCAGCAGGAGCAAGAGATCAGGAGGAGGATGAAGACTGCCTACAGAGTCCCCTCTTTTTCTCCCAATGTTTTTCTTCAGGCTGCCTGTGTCCCCTGATCAAGGGTCATTATCCTCTCATGGGGAGCTCAGGTAGTGCTGCGAGGGAGGTGATGAGCTGCTTACAGCAAAGAGGTTGATCCAAACCCACCAGCTTCTCAACAGAAGAGGGGCAAGGCTATCTGCTTGTTACAGATTTCCAGTCTCAGAAAGCCCATATTGGGTTGCCATAAGTCAGCATCAATGCGATGGTGGTGGGTTTGGATATATGTAATGATTGATTTAGGAATTTCAAATTCTTAAATTAATACAAAGATTCTTCTCAAGGCAGACTACTCCTCACCACTCACTCCCCTTCTATCTTCTGGAAACTTTTCCCTTTCTTCTTCTTTGGTGACAACCAACTCCCATTATCTCCAGGGTATTACTGCACAGTTCCGGTGGTCCCCTACACCCAAATCTTTCTAAATAATTGCTTTGGGAAAAACAGAACAAAACAAAAACTGTCCGGAATTACCCTAATTTGAATGTGACATCTCTTACCTGTTGAGACCTGTGTCACTATGTTGATCTGGCCATTTGCATCTGACGTCTAGAATTTGACAGACATTAGAGTTGGAAATGTAGACAATAGAGACCTGTTCAAGAGGAAACAGTGAATGAGATGACTGGCCATGAAGAGATGGCTGACCAGGAAGACATAAGTGAGGAGAAAAGCATCACGGGCAGACTTTTTAATTTTTTAAATATTTAATTTTATTGGAGGTTCTTACCTCTCTTATCCTCCAGTGTGTCAAGTGCATTTGACCATATGATGCCATCATCATTTCCAAAGAATTCTCTTTCCAATGGAGCCCCTGAGATCGGCTCCCCATTTCTTCCCCCTCCCTTCCCTGCCTGCTCTCCTCCCTCTCACATCCTTGATTAGTTATAGAATATTATTTTCATATCTTACATCATCCTCTGTTGCTCCTCACCCACTTTTCTATTGTTCATCTCCTTGTGAGGGGGTTATAGCTTGATCTTTATGGTCTATTCCTCCATGGGAAGACTCTCAAGAGATCTCCATTGTCTCCAGGCATTGAGAGAAAGAGCACACCATCCTGGAGGGTGAAGGTAATTATCATTATCAGGGGTCTCTCTTTACTTGTGACTTGATGGCTTGACAGCATCTTTCCAGAAAGATGTGAAATATCATAATCTCTGCTTAATGCGACCCCTTTCATCTTTTCTTAGGATCCCATCTCATTCCAGTCCTCTCAGAACATTACACTGCTGTTGAATATCCAGCTTATCTCTCAAGAGGGAATCACATAACACCACCACACAAACACACACACCTTGGACCCCACTCTGTCTCCATGGACTCCCTTGTCCTTTCCTTTTCCTCAGAATCGAGCTTTTGTGAGAGAGACACCCAGAGTTAGACTTTCCTTTCCCTCCTTGCTAAGGAGCCTTGCCTGTGCAGTGGTTACGTGTTGGGCTGCTGACTGAGAGGTTCGACTGTTTGAACTTGCTCTGCCCCATGAGAGGAAAGACATGCTGAGCTGCTCCAGTTGAGATTCCAGCCTAGAAAACCCTCTGGGAAATCAGGAGTAGGAAGAAGCAATGCAGTATGGGGCGGCTTGTTTCCGTGAACACCTGTCTTCTTTCCCCTGGGGTAAGAAGAACGGGATGGGACCTGGATACATTATCGAACTTGTGATCAAAGACTGGGAGTGAATTGTGATTCAAAGTGGCGAATATAGCATAGACTGTCAAATTGTTAGGGACTCTAGATTTCTTGGAGCATGAAGATTGGACAAATCTCTGAAATGATATCCCTACAATAATAATCTTTAAAATTTGAACCCCAAATCTTCCCTGAAGTCTTCCTAACACCAAATAATAGTCTAGGTTAACTAGTAAAAAATGGTTGACTTTTAGCATTATGCTTCTTAAAGAACTGTCTGTATGAGATAAAAGTGACACTAGGGAGAATGGTTTCAAAGAATGTAGTCAATGTTACTAAATGGTATGGTCCATGTTAAATTAGTGTATTTTTGCTGTATATAGTCTCACAACAACAGAAATAAAATTTAAATCCATGCTCAACAAATATAGCAAACATTTAAATAGGGCCAGTGTTGTGTTGATTCATAATGGAGGCTGGGGCACATGAAAAATGAGTGGTTTAAATTCAAATATATTCTTCTACCATTTGGGAGTGGGTTGTCTTTGCTGTGTGAATGAGGTAAGGTAACTGTAGAGTTTGGCTTAATCTTTTACAAGATATAAAAGGTGCATATTAAGCAAGAAAAATGGGGGGAGATAAATGCCACAGCACATGAAGATCTCGTAAGAACCAAAGGACAAAGACCTTCCCCTAGAGTCAACAGAGACTTCCCTTGGCATGGAAGCCTTGAATTCAAAGTTCTATTCTTCTAAACCTTAAGAAAAATGAACTTCTGTTTGACAAGGCCACCCATTTATGGTATTTTTTGTTACAGCAGCACTACACAGTTAAGAACCATTCTGTGCTTAAGTGCTGTCCAGTTAGTTCCAACTCCCAGTGACCAAATGAAACACCATTTGAACCTGTGTCATCCTCACAGTTATGGCCATGTTTGAGCCCACTGACAGAGCCATCTCATTGACTCATTTTTCACTGACCCTCTACAAGGGTGCCCTTCTCCAGGGCTTAAGGGAAAAGGAAATGTTTTGAGAATGATGATGGCAACAAATGTGCCATTGTGCTAGACACAAGGGATGCATATGTAGACTGTGATGAAAATTGTACAAACCCCCAATAAAATGATCTAAAAAAAGAAAAGGAAAAATGTTGAGTAAATTATTCCCTATTGATTTTTAAAATCTAGTTCTGTTCACATTTCATTATAATAATTTCTATCCAATCCATGGATTATGAACAAGATCCATTCCTTAGAGGAAGTTTCAGTCGAATTTGTAGGTACATTGGTAAAGATGCAAAGGTTCTTATTTGGACTGACTTTGGTACTGGGAAGGAGTTCTGGTGAGGCTGTGGGTTCAGTATTGGGCTGATAACCTCAAGCTGCTTCTTGGGTAGAAGATGAAGGTCACTGCACCCATAAAAATGTAAAGTGTTAGACACCTAAGGAGTAGCTGTACTTGTCTTATGTAGAGTGAATATGAATCAAAATTTGATTTTCTGGCAGTGGATTTTATTTTGGGGGGTTAATGTGAAAAAAAAGCCAGAAGTCTTTTCAATAATTACAAAGTTGTACTTTGTGTTAGACTGAGATCCCTAGAAACAAAAACAAGTGTCACACACACACACAAATTTATATCAATTATTGGCACAGTTGTAGAAGTTGGTCCGTATGAGTCCAGAACTGTTCCAAATCTGTTGGTTAGTTGTTAAGTTGAAGGTTTCTCCAACTTGAGTAATTTCAGAAGCTGATAAATGCAGGATTGGCAGAAAGATGACAGGTTGAGGACTACAGAAGTGGAAGAATCTAAGGTCAGCAGGTCAGACAACAGCCTGCAGATGGTTCTCAGGATCAGCAAGTGATATGTCAAGCCATTGGTTTGAGTCAATGAAATGGAGGTCCAAAGAACCCAAAGTAAGTGAATCAGATGCAGACTCCAGACCCAGAAAAAACCAACAACCACCAAGCTTGCCCATAGCATCCACTTACATAGGAAGTAGGACACATTCCCAAGGAAAACTTTCAACTGCCTCAGGACTGTGGCCTCGGTTAAGGGGTTTCACGTCACCCTAATCTTACAATTCTTGGGCTACTCACAGCAGCTCTCATCAAGGATTTAATTACATTATGTCAAGCCACATCATAGGAGATTGCTAGGCCTCAATTGCCAAGTCACTGAGAATTCTGGTCTAGAGAAGTTGATATAATACTAAACTATCATATTCTGATAGCCAGTAATTATCAGTGCATCTTGATTATGTAATCAACTCAGTTGCATGTTAGACTGTGGAAATTGTTAAAAATCCCTAATTTTTTCATATTTGGCATTCATGGTTGGTGTATAAATATGAATAACAGTTGTATTGACTGGCATTACTTGTAGTTATATGGATATGTTAGTCTGGGTTGACTAGAGAAACAAATCCAGAGACAATCATATATGTGTAAGATAGAGGTTTGTATCATAGAGCAGATCAAGTCCATAAGTCTGATATTGGTCTATATGTCCAATACCAGCCTATAAATTCCTCCTCAGACTCATACAGCTCTGGCAATGATGCAGAATGCAGGAAGATCACAGGCTGGTGGGTGAAAGTCCTGTGGGTTCAATCAGCATGACTCCATGTGACTTATCACAGAAATAGGAAACACAGAGAGAGGTGTGTCCTGCGACCAGGGAAGAAGAGAAGTCCTGGAATCCTTGTGAGAGTGCCATGCCCACAGGAGGGATCACCAGACTCTGACCTGATTGATAGGCTAGACTCCACCCCTTCATTCTTATTTATAAAGCTGACATGAAACTGTGTCACCACCACAAGGGGTACTATGTAATCACCTGTAGCATTGTACTTGGAATAGATTTTGAAATGTTCTTTTTGACAGGTCATTTCTGGCACATACCGGGAAGACGTCATCCTGGAGTTAGGCAAAGATCTGGGAACTGTCCCACTGATTGACATCTCCATCAGGATATGCATTAGCGGGTCTTCTTGGGTCCTTCAGGATTCAGATGCTGCTGTATCAAAGATCTATGAAAGGCCCTAGAATCTTAACTATGGTCAGGAGCTTGAACCATGTGTAAGTCATTACCCTTCAAGGCCTTTCAGTCTCTCCCCCCACCCCCACTGTTTTATAGCTTCTCTTTGTTGTTTGTGCATTTACCAAAACTGCAAAGAAACTGAACTTTAAGCTTCTTTTTACATGAGGCTCTGCCAAGATCTTTGAAGCCAGAAATAATAAAACAAGGCTATCACCTTAGATAGGCAGAGAAAAGGGAAAAATGAAAAGAGAAAATTTAAAAGACCATATTCTTAGACTATCCAGCCATATCCGTCTCTTTTGCAGGCTCATCTTCCTCCCCATTGTGATCCAGTGTGGATGGTAGTGGAGGCAAGTTCTTTTTTTTTTTTTTTTAGGCATCACTGCCCTGGTGGTGGGAGTAGGAGGCTCAGCCTTTGCTCCTGTGAGCGGGAATTGAACCTCCGTCCCAGTGGGTCGCAGTCCCGCGCACAACCACTACGCCACCGGGGCTCAGCCCAGGAGGCAAGTTCTAAGACCATGCTCTCACGGGTGATTTTGTTCATTTTCCTTGCTGTCTATAAGCTTATGTCTCCCAAATGTGTTTCTCTGTCCCAGATCTTTAGAACAAGCCCCAGGCAATCTGTTCAATTTTATCATTCCTTTGTTTGGACATCTCTCAGGGACATCACACTATACCTGCACAGTGACTCCCATCCAATTTTCGCCCTCCCATCCAATCTCCTTCCAGTGCAAATCAGTTGGACCCATCAAAGTCACAGACTCACACCTTCCACACTCTTGTTTCCCATTTCCAATCTATCATTAAACCCTTCCCCCTCCTCTAAACAATTCTCAAATTCCCAGTAGTTCTTTTCCAATGCCTCCACTTTAGTCTTAGTCAATATCATTCATTTCTCAGCTACTCTATTAACAGAGTTTCCTAACTAGTCTTCCCAGCATCTCATCTGGTCCCTTAGGCTTACCTCCATGATGCTGCCATGGTGATTTTTTGAAATGCACACCTGAACTTGTCCCCTCCTGGCATTAACACTTCAAAGGCTCTTCCTTGTTTGCGGGAGAGAGCCTATACCTTGAGCGCTGGCCCACAAGCCCCTGCTTGGTCTGGCTTTCTCCCACTTCTCACCCCCTATCTTACTTTGCTACATCTTTCTTCTTCTCTCTGTCTGGGAGTGCCGGTCATGGAAGTTGTTCATTCTCTCAGTACCTGTTTCTCATTGTTGTCATTGACTACACATTTGTGTCCTTCTGTGATGAATCTCAATCTCTCCCATTAGACAATAGGGTCTATGAGAACAGACACTGTGTATTCCCAAGAGCCTGTGGCATCATAAACAATCAATAAACATTTTAAGAAAAATTTATGAATACTTCTGCTTTCTTCTAAATCCTTCTTAAGTAGAGAAATCCATCCATTCCAAAAAAACCAGGATTTTTTTTTAAAAAAAAGAGCATGACACATCAGATCACACAATAGGGAATGACTACATCATTATATCACTGCCAGATTGCATCATTATTTTACTGCCAAATTACATCATTGCATAACTGCCAAATTACATAATTGCCAAGCCACTCAGGATCATGGCTCAGCTAAATTGACTCATAACCTAAGCCATCAGAGTTAGTGTCTCGCAAAATAGAAAGTAGATCTTTCACTATTGTAATAAATGCAAAACATCATATTCATATAGTAAGAGAGGAGTAGTGTATATATTTTTGAAGTGAAGACTTCTTCCTGTGTGTATAAGGTTTGCTGAGATTTATAGCACTCCCAGACACTACTTCTAAGTGCTTCCCAGACACTACTTCTAAGTGCTTCAGGTGTGTAACTCAGTTAACCCTTACAATAATTTTAACTAGAGTCGGCGTATTTGAATTGCGGTGCTGGTGAGGAATATTGAAAGTAACATGGACTGCCCAAAAGACAAACAGATTTATCTCAGAAGAAGTGTAGTGAGAATGCTCCTCAGTAATCTAGTCACTGGATAGGATCCACTGTCCCCAGTAAGACCTTGCCATAACTAATAGCGTCTATAAAAACCCAACTACCAAAGAAGGTTCCAGGTGGATATGCATTTTGGAAGGACACCATGTAGGTTCGTACACTCACCTTCTGGTGAAATGACTTCAGCCACTTCAGACAGAGAATCTCTTACTTCCAAAAGAACGCAATCTGGGTACAAAACTCCAGAGTATTAAACATATCTAAGAACAACTGATGGAGATGAGAAATGGCAGCAGCAATGGTTCATGTCTTTGCTTACCTTTTGCTAATACTGAAAAGGCCAGACAATTTATTTTTTGTTCACTTATAGGCATATCGATGTGAGCAGATTCAGTAAAACATCATTTGCATGTAAAGCTGTTTGATTATTTTGGATGGGCCATTAGGAGAGACCAGTCCCTGGGAAAAGGGTATCGTGTGGGAACAGCAGAGGACCAGAAGGAAAAGAAGGAGCTTATGAACAAGATGAGCTGACATAGCGACTGCCCCAACGGGCTCAGAGATAACCATTGTGCTGGTCTTTTTTGAGGTGTCCCTGGGTCCCTATGGGTGGGAGCCGACTCGACAGCGCCTCCCAACAATTTCTTAATCATCACACTCTTGAGTTTGGGGGACATACGAGGACAGAGTGTCAGTCATGTTTGATTTAATACAGAGGAATATATTAAACAGAATGAAAAGTCAGATTGAATATTTTAAATCTTAGGGTATTCCCTTGGGAAAGTCTTCTTGCCTTTACGTTCCGTGATACAGCGGGAGATAGAAAAAAGATAACCTGTGTGGCTTGGTTTCATCACCAAACCCAGCAAAGCACACAGAGGATGAAAAGCTTGGAATTCATAGCCCATTCGCTTGATGAATTTTTAAGATCGGGTGTGTACTCTTTTCAGCATGTGTGATCTATGAAGATCTTTTCCATAAAGGCATCTGGAGAATGAGTTCATGATGAAATGCATTTCCAGGCTTCAGTCTCTTCAGAAATAATTTAGTCCCTTCATATTTTTGGATTAAATAAAATATTGATGTGCCTCATATGAGTCCATGAGGATAGCTGTCAACATTTCATGCAGAGAAACCTTTACTAATATCAATTCCTTTGGCAGAGCAGATGCTGCTGACCGTCCAGTGCCATGTTCCACACGAGGGGCGCCGATCACTCCTCCAATTCCACCTTGTTGTCATGACACTCGGACATCTGATTCACCTCTCTCGTTCCTACACGTGCTGTATTGACCAAGAATCAACTTAACTTCATCTCTGTTCCCTGTCTCTCCTGCATACAGTTCAAACACAAAGAAAGCGCCCTTCTTTCCGACTGCCAGCCACAGGAAGCGTGCATGTTAATATCACCAAAGCTGTGTTGGTGTGTAGAGACTAACGTTTTTGCAAACTCTGGATGATCAAGCCTTCCAAGAATGCCAAGCACAACTCCCTGCTTCAAATGAAAATAAACCCAACTTCATGAAAATTTGAGGTAAAGCATGTGTCAGAAAGGGGTGTCCTACGAAGTATAGGGCAAGACTAACTGGACCGTTTTAAACATGGAGCGAGTGGTTGCAGATGCTGTAAGCAAACTCTGGAGGATCACAGTCGGCTTCCCATAGTGACAGGCTGTGTGACCTTGTGAATATTACTTAACCTCTCTGTGTCATTTGTAAAATGCAATTCCAGTAATACCATATTCAAAGAATAATTTGAGCATTGTACATAAGGCAAGTAAAACAGACTTGAAACATCACTGATGCTCTGTATGTATCCGTTGTAGTTATTTTGTTGTTATAATTATCAATCTAAAATTTCATACAATATGAACACAGAAATGAGAAGCTACTGAGTCTGAAGATCTAAGTACAAGGGAACTTCAAAAAGTTGGTGGAAAAACTCCGTTCTCTTTTCATTCCATTTTCCCATTATTATTGAAGCCCTCTAGCATTAAACATAATTTGGTTACTGTAAAATACCATTAATGCTCATTTAAAATAAATAAAAATAACTATTAATTCGCCTGATCCCAAATTTAAATGAGAATGCACCTTTCTGTTGAAAGCTACTACTAATTGCTAAAAGTTTTATTAACATTAGAAAAATTAATATATACCCAATGAAGTTCAAAATATATACTTAAAAAAACAGATTTTAGTTTTGAACAGAAGCCATTACCATTACCACCTTGAAACATTTGCTGAAATGGAAGTACAATTATATAATCAAGCATAATGAATGCATATTCATTTATTTATACTGCAACTTATTCCAGAAAGGAATAGAGGCTGCTACAATGCATGAATCATTAGAGAAATGTAACTATAAGGCAAGCTTCCAATGTGGTGAGCTACCTTTGGGTGCGTGTAGAATACTTTGTATAGAATTATTTCAGGAAAACACAAGTAAATAAAAATAGAAAATGCTCCTTGTTGGTTCTTATCACAGAATCTAGAAAAACAAAACAACACACCAACTTCATTTGATTCTTTTCCATCCCTCAGTTTCCATATTAAATGAGAAGCCATGGCCTAGTAGTTTGACTTTTGCAGCATTCCTTGCACCCCAGTTTGTCATTCTTCCTCCTATCCATACCTTCACTCACATTCCCTCCTTAATGGTAACAGTTTCCTTTTCTTCTCTTTGCCCCTTGACTCTCCCCTCCCCATCCTCCTTCCCTTCCTTTCTTCTAGTACAGTTCATCCAGGGCAGGGCTATCAAATTAAGTTTTCTAAAGTATGTTTCGTCAGTCTTTCCATTTCCTTGATAAAAGTCTGCTGAGACCCCCCTGGTTGATTTATATTTCTGATGCATTTTATTTACACCTGAACTTGCCACGTAATGGTTTTTACCATATATGATGATACATTTTTTTTTCCATACACTCCATTTGAACTTCTTTACTAACAAGCCAGCTCCTTTTATTGTCTCCCTCAGAGCATCAAGAACGTTGTCTTAGGGTAGCAGTGAAGATTTAAAGAAGAAAGAAAGAAGAGAAAAAATAATTATTGAGCATATACTGCATAAAACATTAAAACCCTGGCGGGAAAGTATTGTCCATGTTGATAAGCATGTCTAACTAGTAACACTATTTTTATGATGCCATTGTTTGACCAAGACAAAGAAAGATTCAACCTACAGAATTAGAAAAATGTAACTAATTTAAGACCTTAATTATAGATTTGTAAGACAGTCACATAATTCCTTTAAATTGAAAAGAACACAGTTTCAGTTTGCCTCCTGCTATGTAAATTGTGCCAACTAAAATATGATTACGAGGTTAAGAAAAGCCTGTAGAATGAGGGACAAAAGCCCAGTAATTGAAAATAAAACCATTAAAAGTACCATGGCACTAGGAATTCTAATGAAAACAGTATATTGGAATGCCCTTGTACTTAAGTTACTTAGTAAGTCAGATGCCTTTGAGAAAATTAAGATTACATGATCATTGGAAGAGAGTAATTCATTTGTGCACTTATGATTCTGCAGACAAACAGCATTCTTGGCAAAGAGCATTTAAATGTTGTGTGACCCCAGAGGACAATTATCTGGAGAAGAATTTTTAGCTTGTGTTCAATTTTCATTGTTGCATGTATAGTCTCACAAGAAAAATACCCAGGGAATTCATCAGACTTTGAAAAGAGCTTAGAAAAATAAGCAATCATTTTAATAACAACTCAGGTAAAGGAAAGGTAACCATCTCTTTGTATCTGTAATCATTACAAGGATTAAGGCCCATGCCTTTCCATAATAACCATAGCTACTTCTGGGGCTTAGGATTGTTGCTGTGTAAATCTCCAAAACATGTCTTCTCAGCATCCTAAAAATCTTCTGGACTGAATTTCATTGAAAGGCAGGGGCTTTATTCTACATTCACATTTAAGGTGCATACAAGGTATTTTAAAAACTAAACTGCTTCTACCTCTTCTTCTCTCCTTGAGTATAAGTGACTCGCCTTCAAAGAATTGAGTATAAAAAGGGGGGGAAGAATAACTTGACAGTGGAGAAACCTGGCTAATTCCACCTAACCAAGGGATGATGACTAACATCAAGCAGCGATGACTTGTGGCTATCAGGACATTTCACCTCTGTGACTATCTTTCCTAAACCCCATCACCACAGCCTAACCACGAGGACATCAGATCATCCTGAACTGAGAGACCATCTACAAAACACCCGACCAGTATTCCACGGCCAATGTCAGGTAAAACAAGGAAAGCCTCCATGTTGGGAAGAGAAGGAAACTTTTGCGGTACACTAGATTGGATCAGAAAGAGGAGTTTACTGGAGAAACCCAAATTAAGACAGGAGTTTATTTCATAGTGGTGTGCCGATGCTAATGCCTTCGTTTTGACAAATGTGTCGTGTTCTAAGATGTCACAGAGGAGAAACTGGGTGACTGGTCAGGGGGACTCTTTACATTACAATGCTTTCACTCAACAGCCATCAAGTGATTCTGACTGATAGCAAAGCTGCAGGACAGGGTCAAACTGCCCGTCTGTCCCCAACTCTGTAATGCTTTAAGGGAATAGAAAGCTCTCTCTCCCATTCATGCTCTAGGATAATGGTCGGCAAACTGAGGCGGCTCTCCGTGTGAACGTGTGGCTCTGGAGTGACATTGAAAACATCGGAAGGTCATTATTTCAGATCACGGGTGATCTCGTTTGTTTGGAAAACCATATTGAAGGCTCTTGGGTGATTTTAAAGTTGTCAGGAGGGACAGGGTTGGCGCTTCGGTCCCAAGAGTTTGCCAAGCCCTGCTCTAGGACATCCTTCTCCCTGCTGTAAGCCTCACCTCTTCCAAAATAAAAAGTTGATTAAAAGAAGAAAATCTTCATTTTTATACCCCTGACGTACAGCAGAAACACGTTCACTCTATATACCATTGCCATCCAAAGCCATATTGTCATTCCTGGAGCAGTTGATTCATGAAGGTGTTCAGTGAGATGGACGGAAACACATTTAGGAGAGAGCCCTTTACAGAAGAGATATGGGGAAGCTTCAAATCAAAAACTTTGGAGACAAAGGATAATATTAATTTTTTTCCAAGATGGTATCTTACTTTTTTATCGACAGGCATAAAAGAACCAAGGTAATAAAAATTCACTTCCATTGTATTGCGATTCCATTCAAATACAAGTAATCTCCAGGTTTATGCTGTTCCTGGGGAAAAGCTCTCCCCTCCTGTTATCACAGCGTAGAGTTTTAGACTACCATGGCCCTCTGGGGAGAGCTATGTTTTGTTGGTTGTGTGTAATAAGGCTGCAGCCTCTATGGGTCCTCTGAGAATAGCTGAGCCTTCCAAGTTCTTTCTTTAAAGCAGAATTTGACTGCTGACTTCTTTTATGCATGAACCCAGGGAGATGCCGTTTCTAAAAGGGTTATAAACCAACATCTGAAGACAGGCCGACCAGTTCATAGCATTCTCCACTCCACCTCTGTTGGCTCGATGGCACGGCTTCATGGCCACAACGACCAAGCCTAGCCCTCCTCGCAGATTTATGATACTATATTGTTCACATTACCTTTGGGAGGCTAGTCCATATTTATCGTCAAATTCCTTCTTGATGACTTGTAAGAACCCCCTCGTTCAGGTTGGGAGAAAGACAGACAGGGTTTTCTACTCCCAGGCAGAGTTCCAGTTTCGGAAGCTCGCAGAGGCACTTCTCCTCCGTCCAATTGGGCTGCTGTGAGTCGGCATTGACGCAAGGGCAGTGAATTTGGTTTGGTTTGCGTCGTAGTCCGGTTTTGCTCATTACTGCCAGTTCACCTTTTACGTCCGCCCTTAATACCTTTTAACACTCCCAAACACAAATCTCCTTAGTTGACCTAGCTTTTCCTCCCCAAGAAAGAAATTTCAAGGATGATTATATTTTCTAAGGAGCCCTGGTGTTGCAGTGGCTCCAGTTTAGACTGCTTGCCTCCCGTTGCTCCAAGGCAGAAAGATGTGTCTTTCTACTCCCCCAACGATTTACAGTCTTGGAGACCGGTAGAGGCAGTGCTAGGCTGTCTTATAGCAATGCCGTGGTAGGGAATCAACGAGATGGTAGTGAGGAAATGATAAGTATTCCTTCTGTATATGTCTCTAGATGAATTATTTGTGTCTAACTCATCATGGAGGGATTTTTTTTCATTCCAGCATGGAGACGATTTCAGGTATCATGTGCAATTTGGAAGCTCTCTTCTAATTATTTACCATTAGGTAGAATGTCGCTTACCAAACATTATTTTCTTGTGGATTCCAGTAGAAAATGCTGTGTGGTTTTTTTTTTCCTGTTTGTGTTTTGTTCTTTATTTCCTTAGGTAGGGTGTATACAAAATAGAGCGAGTGCACAACCACAAGGTATTTGTATTTCCATTTGTTTAAGGGCACACTATACTGATTTTCATTGTGGTTGCATAATTCTCCAATTTCATCAGCAATGTATGTGGGTTCCAATCCCTCCACAACCTCTCCAGCATTTATTATTTTCTGGGTTTTTTAAAAAAATTGTTTTATTGGGGGCTCATACAACTCTTATCACAATCAAGACACACAATCAATGCAAAGCACCTTTGTACATTTGTCGCCCTCATCATTCTCAAGACATTTTCTTTCTACTTAAGCCCTTGCTATGTGGCTTTAAGGAAAGATATAGAACGAAGGCACAAATCTTCATTGGACTAGGAGAATCAGAAACAGACTGAGAAGAGACAGATTGTGATAATGGCAGGCTGCAAGGGGGGTGGCCCTCGAGTGAAGGGATGGAGCAGGAAGAGGGGCTGGGTTTGCTTCCCCAAGGTTTCAGGAGACCTGGCTGGGAGGAAGGGGTCAATTCTGTAGAATAAGATGAAGGGAAGGGGGCTCATCTGTCTTTCATTCTGTTCCTTTCCTCCCCTATTAGGGCCTTGTGTGGCACAAACAGTTTATGTTGGACCGCTAGCCTAAAGGTTGGTAGTTCAAACTCATGCAATGGAATCACAGGAGACAGGCCTGGGGTTCTACCTCTGTAAAACTAACCCATAACTAAATAACAGCAAACAAGAAAAACCCAAACTTATTGCTGGGAAAACCTTATAAGGGCTCCTCTATTCTGTACCTCATGGAGTCCAAATCTATGCAGTAACCCCAAGTTTGTTTGTTTTACTCCCTGACAGGTCAAAATTGCTCAGATGGCTAAACCCAGAGACCTGAGTTTGTTGGTATATGTGATACACACACACACACACACACAAGCAAGCATTTGCCAATTAGCGTTTGTCCTCTTGAATATAAGGAATTGGAACTGCTTCATGGAGCTGGTGCACAAGGGAAGAGCTCTATATTTCAATGTTTCAGTCTTTGAAATGTCAGATAGCTACTATAAGTACAGGATTGTTCTTATGTATACAAACCTTTGCATCAGTGAACAAGCAGCTTGCCGCCTGGGAATCTTGCTGACATCAGAGAGACATTTCTACCTCTACAAGGCCATGTTGCTTCACCATGAAGCTTGGGTCTGCTTGTAGGTTCTATATTTCGTCAGTCTTCTCTCTGATGCAGCTGTAGGCAACTTTGCATGCCTTTGACATTGTCCTTCCTACCTTCAATAAGCATTTGCCAAGAAAGCCCATCGGGATGAAAGCGACTAAAAAGAGACCCAAACCCAAACCAAATTCACTGCCATGGGGTCGACACGGACTCCTAGTGGTCCCCCCCCCCCACACCCCAGGATTTCTGAGACTGGAGCTGTTAAAGAATTTGCAAGCCCAATCGTTCTCCTGTGAAGCTACTGGTGGTTTTGAACTGCCAACCATGAGGATATCAGCCCCATGGCAACCATTACACCAGCAGAACTGCGTCTTGTTAACATCTGTGTCTCTGGAGCGTAACACTGTGCCTGGCCCATAAAATGGGTCTTTCTCTTATTAATTTCACTGTACAGAAAAATCGTTCTTTAAAATCTCTTTCATTCTACTGGCCTTTTCCGTTACAGGGCTCGTGTTTTAGTTGTATGGTTTAGTTAATAAATTTGGGGGAGTTGTAAGCAAACACACCCCGTTTCTTTCTGCTAACTGACATGGGTTCTCACAAATGACCTGATTCTATGGCCAATATCTATTACCTCTTGGTGTCTGTTATCCACTGACCCATTTATCTGGGGACGACTTTTCTAACTTCTCAGGTTGTTGAGGTGTTTAGTTGCTTCTATTTCTGACCTTATTTGCAGGAGAAGTAAAACAACCTAGCAAGCCTCTAGCAGTTTTTAAAGAGTTGAAAGAAATACACTGGTGGGAACATCATAATATACTTAAGAGAGTGGGATCAAAACAGTGGCACCTTAATTTAGAGATCTTGGCCAGAGCCAACAATTAGCACACGTGATTCCTAATCTCCATCATTGAGAGACTCAAGTTAACCAGAGGTACCTTGGGAGAAAGGCCCAGTGATCTACTTCCAAAATAGCAGCCAGTAGAAACTTTGTGTGTGACAGTCTTACTCTGACATCACAGGAGGCTGTCGTGTGTTCACCTCTACACAGCAGAGCCTGGGTAACTAGATGCTTGATTCGTTGGGACCCTAACCAGCCAGGATTGTGAATCAACCACCAGGTCACAATGCCCACCTTCAGAGAAAGGAATTCTATAGAAACAAATAAGGTGGATGAAACCTTACTGCTGTGCAGTTACATACTTCTCTATTAACTAACTTCAACTATGTTCACAGTGTCCTTTTCCCCAGTGCTAGCACATGCCTTCAGTAATCTTTTCAGTGGTGATGTTTATGCTTGAGGGGCACACCATACCCCATTGTTACACGTTACAGGTTTCTCCATCACCTGCTTCCAGTTCATCAGTGTCCTGTCCAACTTCTACCCACTCTTTCATCTTTCACCAACTGATTATGTTGTTTGCGGCTGATGTTATTTTGTGGAAACACCTACTTGGCTTTGTATTACGGATCTCCTTTGCAATTCTCTTTGGCAGACACTGCTCCTGTTCCGGCTCCTGTTGAAGCCCTGAACTGGGAGGAGCATAGCCTTGTACTCTGCTTCCCACTTGTTTCCTTAGACCCACGGTTCTCAACCTGTGTGTCATGACCATTTGTCATGTCAAACTACCCTTTCCCAGAGGTCACCCAATTTATAACAGTAGCAAAATGACAGTTATGAAGTAGCAACAAAATACTTGTGTGGTTGGAGGGGGGGGTCTTCACAACATGACGAACTGTATTAAAAGGTTCATGGCATTAGGAAGGTTGAAAACCACTGGACTGGACTATTGCTTCTCCAACACGTGCCCACAAATTTCCATTCATGGGTTCATATTTTAAAGGCGCTAAGCAACTCATTTTCAGTGCCCATGGAATATTTTCTCTGCTTCTCATAGCCAGCCACTTCCCTACTGCCACTGCAAACACTCAAAAACACTTTATCTCTGCCCAAACTATTTTAATGGCATTGCAAGTAATCTCATATGCATGCCAGACGTTTCTCTCACATTTAACCTGTTGTCCACCTGGCATGCTGCTTCTTCTAAAAAGTCATTTCTGATCTAGTAGATAAACAAGCAAGCAAACAAATCTCCCAAATATTTCTCAGCTTATTAAATTAAACTCCCTGATGTGTCAGTCAAAGCTTCTTATGTTATGACACCAACATTTGAATACAGCGCTATCTTTCAGTGCGCTCCTTTGCAAGTGTTCTAGATTAGGTACTATCGATAGCAGCATCGTCTACTTTCAGTAGTCATAGTAAGAGCAGTGGCGGATCAAGCATGATGCATGCCCCCAGTACTGCATTATCCACTGTGTCTTTAGTCAATTCAGCAACAGTGTCAGGCAGCAACAATCGTATTTCCCCCGTTTAACAAAGGGAAAAAATGGGGTCTGGCATTTCCCAAGGTCATAGCTAGAATGTGACAGACTTAAGTTTGAGCCTCAGTCTGTCTGTCTCCACAATCTGCACTTCTTCTTTGGTTTGGAAGACATTTGTCTTTCTGCACATCCTCCAAGAAACATTTCAGAGGTCTTGTTCTCCATGAAAACATTTTTCAGCCTCTGGCCAACTGTGATTACCCGCCTCTGCACTTTCATCGTACTTGAGTTGAACCTCTCTTGTGTTGTAAAATATTCTGCCTTATGATAAATGTTTGTAGATCCTTATCTAGCTTTTTAAAAAGCCAAGCCAATAATAAACTATTTGTGTCAGTTCAGAGCTCCCATACTGTGCATTACTTACTGCTTTTGTTTTCTCTTTGAATGTAACCAAAAAAAACAAGCCAGTTGTCATTGAACTGATTCTGATTTAGGACAACCCTTCAAACCCCCAACCTAGTTTCAGAGGAGACCACACTTCACAGAGTTTTCATGACAGTGATCTTTTAGGAGAAAAAAGCTTTCTGGTTTGATTCACCAGCCTTTTAGTTAGTAGCCAAATGCTAACCTTTTATGCCACCCTAGAGTCTCTCCCTTTGAACAGAGTGGGCATTTATTATATTGTTATTGGACTGAATCCATATTATCTATTACTTTTCGGGTTTGGATAGATGGTCTGTAGATAACTTGTGAGATGCAAATAACACAAACTTGATATCTAAAAGTGAGTAAACTTAAAGCACATACAGATGAAGATCAGATATGATAGCTTTCAATAAGAATTACACCTCTACAGAAAGAAAACAGAAATCATCACGACCAGAGCAATGAGCAGCATCATGATAAATATCGAAAACTTTGAAGTTGTCCAGAATTTCATTCTATTTGTATCCCAATCAACACCTTTTGAATCAGCTGTCAAGATATCAAGCCATGCATTGCATTGGAAAAATCTGCAACAGAAGATCTTTTTAAAATGTAAAAGAGCAAAAATGGCACTTTGAGGAGTAGGATGCACTTGCTCCAAGCCATGGTAATTTAAATAGCCTCATACCCATGGAAAAGCTGGGCGGTGACTAAAGAAGACTGGAGAAGAATTGATGCATTTGAATTAGAGTGTTGTCAAGGAATATTGAAAGTACCATGGTCTACCAAAAGAAAGAAAAAAAAGAGGCTTAGAGAAAGTAGAGTCTGAATGCACTCTAGCAGTCAAGGTGGTGAGACCTTATCTTATGTAGGACATGTTATCAGAAGGAAGCAGTCACTGGGGAAAGTTAGGGTGCTTGATAAAGTAAAGGTAGGCAAAAACAAACAGCAAGCAAACACCCTGGAAAATCCCTAAAGGATGGATTGCAAGATGAGTGCAATAATGGACTCAAACAGGAAAGAATGTGAAGATGGTGCAGGCCTAGTCAGTCTTTCATTCTGCTGTGCACGGGGACTATGTGAGTCTGAACCTACCCAGTAGGTACTAACAATGACAACATCAATATCTATCTATCTATCTATCTATCTATCTATCTATCTATCTATCTATCTATCTATCTCTATCTATCTATCTATCTATCTATCTATCATCTATCTATCTATCTATCTATCTATCTATCTATCTATCATCTGTCTGTATCATCTATCATCTATCTATCTACCATTATCAGACACCTACATACTGGGTTATTTTTGTAGCAGAATCTACAGAACACTTTCCCAGATCATTTTCTTTAGAATACTGTCACCGGTATCTGGAACTTCATTTTTCATAGTTGTCAGTTGTCTAAAACAGCGCATACACTGTACTAAAGAAATTTTTATTCAACGAAAACAATCAGCTGTTTATTTCTCTCTCTTTATGTATAATCAAAGGATTCATGTCATTGGTGCTCTCCCCGCCCCCCTCACACCCCCCCTCCCCAATCTCACTTTTACAAGCTGAGGCGAAGACAGCTTGTTTCTCACTCAAACAGCTCTGGAGAAAGGAAGAGTGAAGACTGAGAGGAGAAAGTGACAGAGAGTGGCAGAATCAGGATTTAAATCTAGGTGTGCTTGGCTCAAATGCTCTTAGCCCACATGCTACATTGTATCTCAGACAATTGTCCGGCCATTATTGTCTACAAATACAGTTGTGCTCTTTAGACAATGCATTCTGGCCAGAGGGTTGAAAGCTTGTGTTTCCCCCAAACAACTTAGCTACCCACTGGGAATCTAAATGTTAGAGTCTTTGTTCTACATCCTGTTTGGTTTTTGACATAGAGGAAATGCCTTACCGGTGGTCTCAGGGGAATTGTGCTTACTGTGCTTTAGCTTTTACCTCTATTATGTAAGGGTCAATTTAAGTTGATCTTATGTTTGCCAGCTTTTCTGAATCACATTTTCAGAAGGCAGTTTTGTCATCACTCTTTATCTTTGATTCATGTAAAGTTAAAGTTGAATGCGGATCTGTTTTCATGCCCTTCTCCCTTTTTAGAGCATTTTCTTAACCAGAGATGGATCCGATCCAATGTGTTATGCAGTATGATGCTTATGGGTGTGTGTGTGTGTGTGTGTGTGTGTGTGTGTGCATGCAAACTTAATCTGCATATCAGATAAGAAATGCCGAGACAGTTTCTTATAAAATGGTTCTTCAGCTTGAATAACCTTGCCACTCCAGCCACTTTTCTCACCATTTCCCCTTCCCATTTCTATTCCAGACATGCTGACCTTTTAAAGTATATCTATTCCATATGGGTGCTTTATCCAGGGGGCTCAGGCATGGGAACCATGGTGAGGATGCCACCGGACGGTACAGTGCTTCCTTTTGTTGTGTATAGGGTTGATATAGGTTGGAGCGGCCTCAATGGTACCTAACGATGACAATGAGAACAACAACAGCAGTTCTCATATATAACCACACACACACACATCTATATGGACAGGGGCTTCCAAAGCGTCATGAAAAGATAGAATTAAAAGCTAGTGCAAATTTCCATGAATTTTTAGAAACCCCTTCTATATTTCAAGGAGCCCTGGTGTTGTGGTTACTCGCTGGACTGCTAGTTTGCAAGGTCTGCAGTTCGAAACCACCAGCTGCTCCATGGAAAAAGACAGAGCTTACTACTCCCACGAAGAGTTGCCGTCTCAGAAACCCACAGGGGCAGTTCTCCCCAGTCCTACAGGGTGGCTGTGATTCTACATGACTTGATGGCAGTAGGTTTGTTTGTTTGTTTTGGCTTTGTATATATACAACAAACCAAGGACCATAGCGTGACTTCCGACACACATCAATCCCACAGGACAGAGCTGAAGTGCTTTGTAGGGATTCTTGGTTGTAATCTTCACAGCATCAGGTTGGTCTTCCTTGTGAGAAGTTTCTAGGTGGATTCAACCTGACAACCTTTGGGTTCACAGCCTAGTACTTAATCACTGCACCACTAAGGCTCCATGTAATTAAGAAAACAACAACTCACTGTCATTGAGTTGATTTCCAGTCATAGTTGACCCTATATTGAATATGCAGGAGCAAACCACCCCATTTTTTTTTCCTGAGGAGCAGCTGGTGGAATTGATCCATTAACTTTGCAGTATGTAGTCCAACATCTCAGTCACTCCTTCAACTCAAACAAAGTTTAAAATAACTGTCAACAAACAAGTCTGACGCATAGAGACCCTGGAGGGTAGGATAGAACTGCCTCCGGGGGCTTCTGAGACTAACTTTTTAAGCCTCATCTTTCTTTCTTTGAGAGGCTGGCAGTTTCAAACTCCCAACCTTGTGGTTAGCAGCCCAAATGTGTAACCCCAATGCCGCCAGAGGTCCTTTAAAGGTCCCCCTAAATTTAAGACATGCTCCTTCTCACAACTGGATCTCTCCATGTATTGATTCTTGCCTCCTTTACCTGCTGGAGCCTTTTCTGGGTTTTTAGGAATACTCACGTAGCACCGTGGATGCTCCCTAACCCTGTACAACTATGTCAAGAGCTACCTCTGTGTCTACCTGTATTTTAACACACACACACACTCACACTCACACAGACCACACTATTGTTATCACAGGTCCTACGGATCTGCCATTGGCTGTTCAATTGCTTGTCTTCCCAGTCAGTCTGGAAATACTCTCAGAGCAGGGGCTGTATGTTCTTCACTCTTAGTTCCCTAAGTTTTTGGGTTGTATTTCAAATGTAACAAATGATCTGCTTCCACCTAGCCACTTACCTGGTGGAGGTGGGTGGGGAGGGGGAGTCGTGGCAATCACAGGTGTTACTGAGTAGAGCTGTTTATGGTCTTCTTGCTGTAATCTTTTTTGAATTAGATCACCAGGCTTTTCTTCCGGGGCTCACCGGGTGGTTTCAAATTGCCAGCCTTCAATGGGTAGCCTCGTGTGAACCTTTTGTGCCACTCAAGGAATTATATCAAACATAGCAAAACCCAGGCCCAAACCCATGGCCATCGAGTTGATTCAGACTCAGAGTAACCCTCTATAGTGTTTCCAAGACTGCAATTCTCTAGAGGAGTAGACAGCCTCCTTAGCCTTCCAGAGCCTGGCTGATGGGTTTGAACTGCTGACCTGGAGGTTAGCAATCCACCGAACCATTGGAACCCTTCTCTGAAACACTGTTACTGGGTGCATCAATAAAGTGGATGAATCAATGAACTTTTTCTCAAACACTTATTTTTGACATTCAACTTTGTCTAAATATTGTTCCCCATGACCTTGATATTCCTTGAAGGATTTGGAAAAACCGAATTACAGTTGTGTAATGGCATTAAAATATTTGGGAAACTGCCACATTTCTTTTATTATATGCATATTTTGCATCTGGATATTTTATTGGCACAGGGATGATTCTGGAGATAGATGTAGGAATTTCTAGTGAATGCATCATCAAAAAGGATGGATCCGTCTACATTCATCTAAGAAACTAAATATAACCAAGAGGAAAAGAAATAATGCTCACTGTTATTAAGAGGAAAGGCACATACTATTTTTTTCCTGTAATCAATTGCGAATTTACATTTGATAACTCTGGTTGTTGTTTAATCAGAAATGATTATCTTCCTTGATTAGGAGTGCTTTTTTTTAAGGAAAAGGAATTTCTAATTAGTTTGCTATCATTCTGTTGAAGGTGTTTGCAATTAAATTGAGGAGGTACAGAAAGCTGCAAATGATCCAAATGCTGAAATGTAGCAAGCAAATATTGAAGGAAGTCCTTTTTCCAACTACGTGAAATTTTAAACTTCTTAAATAAATAAAACAAATAGAACGCATTCATCCCTGACCCAAGGGTCTAATATAGAAAATGACATTCTTTAAGTATGCTGAAAAAAAAAATCTCTGAACTCTTGGATGAAATTAAAGACACTGAATATTCAGCTTTTCTTTTTTTTAAATGTGTGTGTTTAAAAATGAAAACAAATTGCTACGGTGTATATGTATTTAGATAAAGTCATGGCATTTGACTATTTTTAAATTGATGGCACTTTTCACTCACATATTGCTGACTATGCATTATAGCTTCCTTTGATTTGGTCATTTCATAAGCTTTATGCGTAACACAGTATATGACTTTCATTTCTGTTCTTCGTTTTACCTGTAGATACACCATGGGAGTGATCTGTAGTGAAGTGTCCATCCATTTCTTTGATAATAACATTCGAAGATACTTGCTTCTTAGAAAATCAAATCACTTTAGATTATTTTTTTTCCATTTAGAATTTATTTTACATTTTATAGCCTTCACAATATTAATATTCAAATAGAAATAAGTCAACTTAAACTAACTTGAGCCCTGACAACAACAACTGCAAATCTGTAGCTTTTAAATGGACTCTGACCCCTGGTGAGGCTATAAGAGAGGGCAGAATGGTCCTTGAGCTTTCCAAGGCTGCACATCCTTTCCTGGGGGAGGGTGGTGGTGGTGGTGGTGGAGGGTGGGGGGTGGGGGGCAGGGAGGAGACCTTCAGTTAACCACTGCTCTCCATGGTGCCCACAACAACAACTAACTAAAGGAGATGTTGTTGATTTCTTTTTACAGTAAAGAGGTTGGGAGTTTTTAGTATATATTTGTTACAAACATGGCCTTTGGAATCAGACCAGTCTGAGATTAAATATCAACTGTACCACCGATGGTGGGCATTCTGAACCATGCCAAAGGAGAGGCTGGAGTTTCTACCTTCCCGTACAGTTGGGTTTAAATGAAATAATGTAAACATAGTGTCTAAGGTTGAGTAGGCACTTGATAACAGCTCACCTGGGTGTTACTATTATCGTCAAATGTTGGTTTATTTAAGAATTCACTCTCCCTCTCTTGATTTAAAATTTGCCCCAAGATTTAGAATGTACTTAAAAGAATAAATTTGGGCTTTGCGAAGGCGACAGGTCTAATGTTACTTGTTTCTACTCTTAGATGATGGGTAGGACTTGGCATTCATCTCTAGAAGACAGTTTCTACTGAAATGTGATTTACTTCAGAAACTAGGGCTTTGAACTGCTTCATTCTCCTGTGACTCCCTACCAAGAATTTGCATTTCCCCCCCACAGATACAGGGCACCAGAGTCCACATTTTAATAAGATCCCAGGTGATTTTGATAGCCTTGCTAGTAGATATGAAATGGTCTCATATTGCTGTTTCACTTGTAGTTCCCTGAAGACTAATGATGTCGAATATCCTTTCATGTGCTTCCTAGCTGTTCATGTGTCTCCTTTGGGGAAATGTCTATTCAAGTTGTTGTTTTTTCTTTTGTGGGTGCTTATTTTTGGATGGGTTTTTTGTCCTCTTACTGATGTGTAAAGTTTCTTTGCATATCTTGAATACAAGTTTCTCTGTAGATGAGTTTGGCAAATATCTTGCCTCAGATGGTTGTTTGTCTTCATTTTCCTCATGTTGCCTTTTGAAGCCCAGCAGGGATTTCGATAGTGGTTGTGCTGAATCTGTAAACCACTAATACCACTGCTTTTTTTTTTTTTAATTAAGCAGAGAGACAAAGCGCTTGTGTAGGATTTGGGTGTGTGGGTATGTGGCAGGGGCGGGGAGGGGGGGAGACTGGTAATAAGATTCATTTATAAGTACGTAGTCTGCATTTAAAGATGCATTTATTTCCTTTACTATTCCAGAAGGCGGGAGATTCCATTCTGGGTGGGCATGGAAAAGAGGGAGAAAGGTAAAATCCCAGATATGTGCAGGAAACACAATGCCTACTACATAGCAGGGATTAAATGCATATATAGGTTTTTAATCCTTTTTTTGGAACTCTTACAGATATCATTACAATCCATAATTTTATTAGATCAAGCATAATTGTACAATTGCTTAAATGCATATTTTTAAATGAATGAATAAATCAGCAATAGTTATAATGATTGGTGTGTTAGTCTGGGTTTTCAAGAGAAATGACACTAGTGGTGGCTTATATGTTGCTGTGATGCTGGAAGCTATACACTGCTATTTCTGATTCCAGAAAGGCCACCTACTGTGAACAAGCTTCTGCAGAGTGTATGACTAAGAACAGTATAGGAAGAAGTAATAGGTAATCCATTTTTGAGGGATTAGCTGCTAAATACCTTATAAATAGCTTTGGAGCATTGTCTGATAAAGTGTCTGAAGATGAGTCCCTCGGGTTGAAAGGGACTCCAATGACAACTGGGGCAGAACTGTCACTTCAGAGCATAATTAGAATGGAGCCAAGCTTTTAATATCTTCCCCTGCTTATGGGACATGCCTCAAGGTGAGAAGAAACAGCTGGCAACGTCCATTAATCATCAGAATATGGAATGTACCAAGCTTGACTCTAGGAAAACTGGAAGTCTTCAAAAATGAAATGAGATGCATAATGATCAGTATCCTAGTCAACAGTAAGCTGAAATGGATGAGTATTGGCTGCTTTGAATTGGACAGTCATGTGATTTACTACATCAAGTGTGTAAGTTGGGGTAGATTAGAGAAACAAATTCATAAGCACGCGTATATGTATAAGAAAGAGGTTTACATACAAGAGCGATTGAACATTGAAGAAACATCCAGGCCAGGCCAGTCCAAGGTTCATAAGCCTGATATTAGCCCACATGTCTGATAACAATCTATAAAGTCCTCTTTAGATTCATGAAGCACATACAATGACACCAGGACAATCACACGCCAGTGAGTGCACACACTTACGTATCCAGTGGTGAGCTAGCATCTCAATGCTGGCAGGGGCCTCTCTGTGGCTTCTCAAGCATGTTACCGCTGTCAGGAGTCTCTATGTAGCTTTTCTGGCTTCAGAGGCCTGGTTCCATCAGGGTAAACCCATATGGCGTCTTCTCCAGGATGTCTCACTGGTAGTCAGCCTTATGTCTTATCAGTAGAGTGTCTCCAAGGGACTGAATAGTGAATTTCTTACCTCCAAGGGGGAAATACTGCCAGATTTCCCACAATTCTCAGGAGAAAGCCATGCCCACAGAGAGGTCTCATAAGCTATCTCTAGATTGACAGGTTAGACTCCACCCCTACACTCTTAATCCTCAAATTGACACAAGATTACATGACTGCCAAATGGAGAATGACAAATGCAAGAAAAATGGAGTCTTATTCCTCAGTGAAAAGAACTCTCATTCCTCAGTGAAAAGAACATCCCAAGATCTTTCTTGAAGGACAATGTTGTCTGTGATAGAGTGGCATCTACACACCCACAAGGAAGACTAGCGAATACAATTGCTATTCAAACAGGCCATAACAAACTATGGATAACATTGTGAAGAATGCGAATTCCATCATACTTAATTGTGCTCATGCAGAACATAGACTAAGAAACAGACGCTAGAGTAGAAGAAGGGGCTCTGGGGCTGAGCCCTGGTGGCATAGTGGTTGTGTGCAGGACGGTGGCCCACTGGCTTGGTGGTTCAAATCCAGCAGCAGCTCTCCAGGAGCAAGGCTGGGCCTCCCACTCCCACAAGAGGGCAGTGATGCTAAAAAAAAAAGAGAGAGAGAAGGGGCGCTCACATGGTTTAAAGTTAGAAAAAGTTAGTGTGCATCAAAGTTGTATCCTTTCACCATACTTAATCTGTGTTGAGCAAATAATCTGAGAAAATGGGCTACATGAAGTAGAACATGGCATCAGGATTAGTGGAACACTCCTTCACAATCTGAGCTACGCAGAAAGCATATCTCATTAACGACCTGAGATATGAAGAAAGCATACCTTACTTTCTGAAAGTCAAGAGGACTTGAAACATTTACTGATGAAGATCAAAGATGACAGTCTTTGGTAGGGATTACAACCCAATGCAAAATAATAATAGTAATAATAATAATGAAAATAATAATAAAAACCAAACCCAAATCCTAACAAATGGTCCAATAGACAACACCTTACAAAATGGGAAAAAAAGATATTTAATTCTCAATGCATTGCCAAAGGAATTAAGACTTTAATTTCTTTAGTCATCAAGAAATTAAGTAACACATTGCATGGGTCAAATCTACAGCACATCACTTATTGAAATTGCTAACAAGCAGAGACATCACTTTCAGGAATCAGAGGCAACTCCCCCTAGTCACAATATTTTAAATTGTCTCCTGCATATGAAAGTCGGACAACGAATAAGGGAGACCACAGAATAATTGCTCATTTGAATGACGGTGTTTGGTGAAGATATTTCCAGAACAAACAGATGTGTTTTGGGGGAGATACGGCCAGAATACTGCCTAGAAGTGAAGTTATTTGATATAGGTCTTCTATCCATAGTCTTTATAACTCCCATAAAATGATTGAGTGGGATCATGCAAATAGGTTGTGTGAAATTCTAATAGAGGGGATTGGTCAATTTTGCCATTTCACTATGCGTAAAAATGAGACAGAAACATAGAATTCCACAACACCAAAAAAGAAGAGCCTAGAGTAAAACACGTCTGGGGTCTATGCATGGAGAGGCAGCAGAGGAGCAGCACAGAGTCTGTGAGATAGAGAGGATCAGGGAACAGAGTGGAGGAGCAGCACTGAGACCATGAGACAGAGCAGAGGGCTTCCAGGTCCAAGGAATGAGTAAAGTTGAATATGTTTGTGCAGAAAGGTGGCTTGCATAATAGGGTGCCTTTGAGCATTTATCGGCATTAAAGGAACATTGCAACACTTTCACAAGCTGGGATGAGGCCACCGAGTCATATGGTCACATGGCTGAGAGAAGAGGACCATAGGCATGGCTTAGAAGAAATGTTGGGGGGCTGAGCCCCAGTGGCGTAGTGGTTGAGTGTGGGACTGCGGCCCACTGGGTTGGCAGTTCAAATCCAGCAGCAGCTCTCCAGGAGCAAGGCTGGATCTCTTACTCCCACCAGAGGGCAGTGATGCTCCCCCCAAAAGAACAAATGTTGGGAATAAAAAACTTTATCCTTAGTATTTTGTAACCTGTTGATTTTCATAATAAACCCCATAACCATGAGCATTGTCTGTGAGTCCTGTGTGATCATTGCAACAGATGATTGAACCCAGCACAAAAGTGGAAGGAGGAATAATTGCTATGGAGGGATGGTTGGTGTCAGAACAGGATAAAGCAGGTTGAAGGATAGAGGCATCTGATCTCTCTCTCTCTCTCTTGGAAATCATTGGCAAGAGATGGAGTTAGATTGTCCTTTTCCCTCCTGAAGCTAGAAGAAGTCATATGTGGCCTCCACACTATTTATTCAGTGGGTCACATAGCAGGCCTCTGGCTGGAGAAGTGAATGAGTACAAGGCCTGAAGGTAAGCTCTTGATGACTCCTGGGATTGTAACGCAATATGGCAGTCAGCTTAATCAAGTCCAAAGAGCCAGAGGTCAGGTAATGAGCCCAATGAAGAATCCAGACCCAGCAAAAAAGCAAGAGAGCTTTGCCTTTGAAAGTTGGTCATGGCACAGAGGACATTGTCTTTCAATTGCCTGACTTATTATGGCAAACCTTACCACAGAAGTGATCACATAATATTACATCTCATTATGGGGGATATATTAGACGTGAGTCTCTAGAGAAACAAAACCAGAATGTTAATAGTTATTTGTGTATTTATATAGATAGATAACATAAGAAATAAACAGTTAACTAATCTATAAAGCAATACAAAAGGTTCAGTGCACCACATTCCTGTGAGACAGCTGTGAGACATTGACAGTCCATGAAGTCTTGAGGGCCATCAAGTAGTCTTTTGTAGAGCAAGTCAGGCTATTCTGCCACAGGCAGCAAACAGCAAGACAGGTAGGTCACCAACAGTCAGCCAGACAGTAGGGTCTGACAGTCCTGCACTCAAGAGGTACATATTTCAGTAGTGTGGTGAAGCAGGTCTTTAAATTACAGTGATAGTCCACAGGTTTGGTGTCTCACAGGTAGTGTAGTTTGCAAATTGAGGCACAGAACAAGCAAAGCAGCTACAACCTGATCCGATGATTAAAGAGCAAATGACAAGAAAGGTGAGGCTCACTGAGCCATTAATCTCTCCACCCTTCAATTAATCTCACATGTGTTCATTGGCCATGTTGGCACAATAAACGTTACCTGTCTCAGAGGATGACTATATCTAAAGCCAAGTTGACACAAAACCTCAATTATTGCAATTGCCTTTAGTCTTCTCTTTTCCAGTATAAATATTTTATATTCCTTTAAATGTTCTTTCTTTCCCATTCTGATTACCTCCATGGATACAATACATTTTCAGGAAACTAGTACTTAGGTTCAGGTTAAGTTTGTGGTCACATGAATTCCTTAGGTCCAGTCCAGATCTGTATTCTGGAACTTTTTATCAGCCAGCCTAATCTCTGCCATCCTGTACCTGTAAAGCTGATTTCAGAGAAAACTTTAAATGAACAACCTTCCATTTATTACTGGAAATTTTCATCATACAGTCTTCCTCTTAGATTTTCTAAGTATAATACAACTTAGCATATTGATGATACAATTAGCTAGTCCCAACAACCTCATATTTCCTGAGACATTTAGAACTTAACAGCCCAAGTTAAAATCCACAGTAAAACTCACACTTCCATGGAATTGATTCCCCATCCAATCAGACAGGTCAGGACTGTCCCTGTGGGTTTATGGAAGCAGAAAGCCTCCTCTTTCTCCTTTAAGCATACTGGTAGGTTTGAACTGTCAATTTTATGATTAGTAGTCCAATGCACCACCAGGGCTTCTTATTTAAGTATGCTATTTGTACTTAAAGACTAAAAAGAACAGGAAAAGAAGGAAAAAGAAAGATCTGTCTAAACAATTCAGGTTTTTAATGCATCAAGCTTTTATTTGGTATCTACTATGTGCCAGGGGCAAATGTGGTTTAATCATAGAATTCTTGCCTTCTTTCTGGGGGCCTAAGTTTGATTTCCAGCCAATCAATGTGTGGCCACTACCAGTCTGTCAAAGGAGGTGTGTGTGTTGCAACAATGCTGGACAGATTTCACCATAGCTTCCAGACTGAGGCAAACTAGAAAATCTACTTTCAAAAATCAGCCAATAAAAACTATAGATTACAACGACCAGATCGATAGCTGATCAAGGGGACTGCCCAGCTCTGGGTAATGTTTTGTTCCATTGTTCATGGTGTCACATGAGCCAATGGCCAACTAGCAATCAATGGACATGTGTCAGGTCCTGTGCACGTTGCTATTGATACAAAGATGAACATATACACACTCACGTACCAAACTTTGTCTTCCTTCGAAGGGTCCAAGTTTCTGTGCTTTACAGAAACTATGAAGGAACTTCAAATAGTTTGTGGGAAAATTTCATTATCTTTTCACTCCTCTTTTCCATGGATTTTTGAGGTCCCTTTGCCTATCATAAGCAATCACCGAATGCGTTATAGAATTTCAGAAACACTGATCTTATTCTCAAATACTTATACACCTTCTCCTAATTTATGGCATGGATAGGTTCTAAAGATCGGGTTGCTATGTGAAATCAGGGTTAGGCAAACAATGGAATATGACATCACATCACAAAATGGTGGTTGGCTGCATCATCACACAGCTACCAAATTGTGCCATTATATCAGTATAAATACCAAATTATGCCTCTAATAATTGCCCCCAACCCTGAGAATCATGGCCCTGCTAAGTGGATAAATCACCATAACCATCGTAGCCAAACACCTTGATGTTCCTGACTGTCATGTATGTCATTTGTGTGCAAGACAGTTGAAAATGTCAACTTAGATCATCTATAAGTGAACAGAGGATGTAATAATAACTGCATAGCAAAGGTGAAATCTTTTTCTGCCTCAACCCAGACTGCTCAAGTTCTTTTTCCCCTTAACAATTGCATTTATAAAATTTCCATGAATACATTTAATTTCATTTCACATTTAATTTCCTGACTTATCCTAAACAATATTTTCCAACTTCTAACCAACTGTTAAACAATTTTTTTATGTTGAACTTAAATATTCAGTAAAGATTCCGTTTGGTTTGAATTTATATGATTCATTAAACTCTTGGTTTTCATTACAGTAATATTTGGAGAACTAATTATCCCCAAGTACTCACAGAGTACAAGGCAATTTAAATGTCATTCTCAGCACAGGTTAGAACCAAATTTACTTATTAAATTATGAATGTTTTACCTTATGCTGACCACTGAGTAATTAAAAAATGAATGTCATTTAATTTTAAAGTTTAAAAAAAAGGAAAATATAATGGCAGTTGCTCTGCCTCCACTCAGTAACAATCTCAGCCAAGTTCAATTTTTCAAAAATTGAAAACTTCTGTAGGGTTGTCATTATTTCTGAGCTACTGTTTTCAAATGTGGTTTTCAAGGTATTTATTTGACTGCAATTTTCAAAAAGTGTGATTTCCTCTTTAAGCTTAAGAAAGTTGCAGAATAGAAGGTAACAACTTTCATTACAAAATCTCTTTCATTTTTTTGTTGGGTACTGACAATGCAATTAGGTGAGTCACATATTATTTTAACTGTGTAGGTCAACAGTGATTAAAACTTGGAAGTATTAATTTAAAAATAATTCAAACTAATCAGCCTGCCCCCATCTAGGAAACAGATTTAAAAGTAGAATTCATTTTTCTAAAATTTTAAATGAAAATGTTGCATGAAATTTGGGGGAAAGAAAATCCTTTCACTACAGAATATAAATTTTATTATTTCCACGTATTCTGTAATCATTTTCTATTTTCTAATATGCGTATTTTTACATGGTGATAGTCACAGCATACATAAATGCTTGTATATGTACATTTAAAAGTTTGTGCCATTTCTATTTTTTAATGTGGTTTAATTTTCATACTAATATTTACGTGATCCACTAATTAGATGTTCTATACTTTACTCAAGGAGCCCTAGGGATGTTGTTGGGGAAACTGTTGGACTGCTAAGCCAAGTTCAATGGTTCAAACTCACTGGCCAGTTTGCCAGAGGCCATTTGTACCATCACAAGTGACCGCCTCAGAAATCCCCTGTGCTATTGCTGTGAGTCAGAATTTACCCGGTGGGAGTGGGTATATGTTTCTTATCCATTCCCGTATTGTTGAACATTTAGATAGTTTTTAATGATTTGCTTTACAAAAGGTGTTATAATGAAAACCTTCTGAATGGCTAAGAAAACACTGGTTTATATTTATATGGTACCATTTGAAAAAATCTATGTCTGTATTTTTCCATTGTTTGGATTCTTTTAATCAAGTAAATTATGAAGAATACTCTTGGTACATCAGGGAACAGAAAGCAGTTCCATAAGTTTTTCTTTGTAATTTAACATTACCACTCAAATCGGATTTTTTTATATAGTCATTAATTCATAATGACAACATAATAGTAATTTTCAGAGCTCAGTTCTACCGCCAAACTTTCCACTGAGTTTGTAATTAAAATGTCAGAATTCATTTCGATTTTTGAAAACAATTCCCTCCCCCCATGTTGACTGATTCAAAATCCTGGTTTATAGACTCTTGCCTCTCACATCTTCTACTTAACTACAAAATGAATTCTCCAGGTAAGAAACAAGAGTTTAGAATTTAAATCTATTCTTATTAACTTGACACAGATGACATAGATGTTGCTGTGTTCATTTATTTGTTGCACACTTAAAACTTTAAATTCTTGAGAAATGAATGAGCATGAAAACTTTTCTATTGGGTTCTTTTCTTCTTTTTTTTATAAATCATTTTATTGGGGTCTCTTACAGCTTATAGCAATTCATACATGAATTATATCAAGCACATGTGTACATATGTTGCCATAATCATTTCCAAAACTCTTTCTACTTGAGCTCTTGGCATCAGTTTTTTTTTTCTCTCTCCCTTACCCAATTTCTTACCCTAATGAACCCTTGCTAATTTATAAATTATTTTTATTTTCATATTTTAAAACATCCAGTCTCCCTTCACTTATGTTTCTGTTGTGTACCCCTCTGTGAGGAAGGAGGGTGTTATACATCAATCATTGCAATTGGTCCCCCCTTTCTCTCCCTTCTCCCCTACCTTCTTCTTACCCTCATGGCATCACTACTCTCATTACTCGTCCTGAGGGTTTTATCTGTTCTGAGCTCTTATCTATACCAGTGTACATGTTGTGGTCTAGCCTGATTTGTAAAATAGAACTGGGGTCATGATAATGGGGGAAGCATTAAAGAACTTGAGGAGTGTTGTGTGTTTCATCAGTGTTATACTGTACTCTGGTTGGTTCATCCTTTCCTTGTGACCCTTTTGTTAGGGGATGTGCAATTGTCTATAGATGGGCAATTGACCTCCCCTTGTTTGTATAAAAATGATTGTTTTGGGTCTTCTTATGTCTGATACTGATCCCATCAACACCTTGTGATCACACGGGTTGGTGTGACTCTTCCATGTGAGCTTTGTTACTTCCCTGCTAGATGGCTGCTTGTCTAATTTCAAGTCTTTAAAACCCCAGATACTGTATCTTTTGATAACCAGGTACTATCCGCTTTCTTCACCACATTAGCTTATGCACCCATTTTAAAGTGAGCATCACAGAATGCCAGGTTATTAGAACAAAATGTTTTTTTTGTTTAGGAAGGACTTGAGTAGAGGTCTGTCTGGTACTTTAATTTTGGAGGAAATCCAGTTTAGTTCATTCTTAAGTCATACTCATAGAACACCTTGGTGCTGTCAAAATTTATGTTCTCAAATATGAGTGTGGCAAGGAAGGCAAAAGGAATTCACTAGTGCAACCTGTTTGCACATACTTTTGCGCCTTTCTCTTATTCCTGCAGTCAACAAGTTAGCTGAAGTCCCAGTACTCATGATTCTTTTGGAAAACCACTTAGTAATAGCCTGCCTCTGAAGAAATGTAACAAGAAGTGCTAGAAAGTGATCAGTCTACAGGCCAAGGAATACCGGGCTGCTCTGAGTCGGAATCAGCTCATGAAAAGGCATGGCTGTCTGTTTGCAGAAAGATGTACAACACTGGAGATCCTCGGGGAGCAGTTCTACTCTGTGCTGTAAGGTCCACATGAATCATGTTGAGCTTGCTGGGAGTGGGTTTGGTTTGGGTTTTTTTGATTTGGGTTTGGTTTGATTAGGAGTCCTTGGATGGTGCAAACAGCATGATTGACTGCTTTCCAATAGGCTGGAAGTTCTAGACTATCCAGAGACTCCTTGGTGGGGAAGGGTGGGGGGGAGGCCTAACGATCTACTGTGAAAAAAACCAGCTATTAAAACCCGATAGAGCAGCATTCTACTTCAAAAAACATGGGGTCAGCTTGAGCCGGAATCAGCTTGACATCAACATCAATGAGTTGTTTTGATTATTTAATCCACAACAGGTGGAAGCAGAAGCACACAGTATCTCTCTCATTCACTTCAGTCATTGTTGATAGCCAGATTTCTTAGTTCTTCATAAAACTACTGCCACAGAGTGAATTCTGACTCACAGTGACCCTGCACAGGATGTATGAGCTGGGAAAACAGAGAGCCTCATGTTTTTCCTGCCAGACTGGGGGACTTGAGCCACTGCCATTACAGTCCAACACTTACCAGAGAGTGCCACAAAGGAATAGGTTTATCCAACACATCCTTTCTTCTAGTACAGAAGGCTCAGAACTCACTGCCATTGAACATTCCCCTAGGACAGATCAGGACAGAGTGGAATTACCCCTATGGGTTTCTAAGAATGCCACCCTTTATGGGACAAGGAAGCCCCAGCTTTCCCCTGAGGAGTGAGTGGTGTTTTTGAACTACTGACCGCGTGGATAATAGCCCAACTCATAACCCACTACACCCCTGGGACTCATATCTCTCTCACATCTGTCAAGAGAATTCTGACTCACAATGACTCTATAGGACAGAATAGAACTGCTCCTGTGGATTTCGGAGACCATAACTCTTCCCAGGAATAGAAAGCTTCCTCTTTCTCCTGTGAAGTCACTGATGGTTTTGAACTGTTGGCCTTGAGGTTAGTAGTCCAAAGTAACCACTGTGCTAACAGGGCACCTAGGTTCCTATCGGAGAGACTAGAAAGACACCAGCCACCGTGCAAGACTTTTCCTCTGTGTTAGCTCCAGGGGGAAGTCCTTTTCTCTTGTCTGTTCTGGTCTTCCATTCCTTGGAACTCTTGGTGTGATGCCTGTCTTCTCCCATCAGAGTTTATTTCTCTGTGTCAAATCTGTTCTTTTTAAGCCATAAAGGTGATTGGTTCAAGACACAACCTAAATGACAACGGCCTCATTAACATAACAGAAAGTTCAGTTCCCCAGATGGGGTTGCATCCACAGGTATGGGGATTTAGGATTTATGACACAGAATTCTGGGGGACACAATTCAATCCACAGCACCAATAAACTTCCATACTTCTTAAGGACACACTAGCTAGAGGTAGAATTATCCACCCCTCTTTTAAGAATGTGTCAACCTACTTTCCGTTCAACATTACGTATTGTCCAAAGAAAGAACAGTTCATTTGACAAATATGTGAGGGCTGTCTCTATGTAGGGTAAGATGTGTACCAAGGAAATCTGTGCCCTTGGTTTTCACATTCTGCCTCCTCGAACGAAGGTCTGAATTCTTCCAAAACACACCCTGTGGCTTAAATGGTTTTTGTTAGCCGTTATACAACCTTATGAAAAAGCGTGATCTTCTTCAAATTGGATATATTATAAATTGAAGACATCCATCATTGCTGGCTTCCCCCACCCTCCTTTGAAACATCCTCTTTAACGCTTTCTTTCTTTGAGGTCAGATTTTAAGCGGTAGATTGAAATATTGTAGGAGAAACAGCATATGTTAGAAAAAGGTCAGGGAGATAATATCTCAGCAGCAATCCGTATCAGGAGGAGAAGAAATAACAGGGTCATTTTCTCACATTTCCAACCCCCAGACACATGTATAATTTTTGGACACAGGCTTCATTCCTTCAGTCAGCGTGTAATTACTGAGCACTTGCCACCCTGGGATCGTCTCTGTAAGGGATATGAATGAAGAGAAAGCCCTGACCTTATTCAAGTCCTTCCTCTCTCCCCGGTCCCCCACTCCAAACAGCTTGCAGCACCTTTGGGGAGATGCAGCATATATGAAAAGAGTACTGAGTCCATGGTACAGACACCGGGATTCGGGAAGGCATGGGGCAGTGGTCTTGGGGTTAGGTGCCATCAGGTAGGCTATGATGCACAGTGACCCTATGCATGACAGATCAAAGCAGTCCTGCACCAACCTCACTGTGGTTCCTATGCTTGAACCACTGTCAGTCCATCTTGTTGAAGACTTCCTCTTTTTGGCTGCCCTTCTAATGCTACCCAGTACGATGTCATTCTTCAGGGACTGGTCCCTTCTGACAACGTGTCCGGGTGAAGTCGTGCCCTTCTTGCGGCTAAGGAGCACTCTAGCTGTACTTCTTCCAAGACAGGCTTGTTTATCCTTTGGCAGTTCACAGCGCATTCAATATTCTTTGTCAACACCATGATTCAAACACATTGATTCTTCTTTGGTTTTCCTTATTCGAAGTTCAGCTTGCACGTGCTTATGAAGCCATTGAAAATACCATGGCTTGGGTCAGGCACACCTTAATCCTCAAAGTGACATCCTTGCTTTTCAACACCCTACGGAGGTCTCGTACGGCAGATTTACCTAAGCCAACTGATCTTTTGATTTCTTGACTGCTGCTCCCTTCCATGAGCATTGATGGTGGATGCAAGGAAGACAAAGTCCTTGGCAACTTCAACCCTTTCTCCATTTATCAGGGTGTTACCTACTGGTCCAGTTGGGAGGGTTTTTGTTTTCTTTTCCTTGAGCTGTAATCCACAGTGCTACAATCCTCGATCTGCATCAGCAAGTGTTTCACGTCCTCTTCATTTTCAGCAAGCAAAGTTGTAGAGAAGCAAGGGGGCTTGAGCTGGGTCTTTAAGGATGAGTTGAATTTAGATGCAGGGTGGGATAGGGAAGCCAGTGTAGACTGGGTGGGTGTGCGCATTTTCGATAAGGCAGGATTGCATAACAGTGCTTGGGTTGTTAAGGTGGCATAAGGTCTCCCCTAACTTAAGAGAGAGAAGAATCAGGGTTGGCACAAAGTTACCTTCTGGGAAGTGGAAATCAGACATGCCTCTTCTGCTTATTTCAGGAAGATGGAGCTCTCTGCTCCTCTTATGGTGGGGGTATTAGGGATCGTGGAGTCAGCTTCAACTCATGTGCCTGATCCTGTGCCAGCTTCACAATCGTTGCATGTTTGAGTCCTTGGTTGTAGCCACAGTGTTAATGCATCTCACTCAGAGCCTCCCTCTTTTCCCACTGACCCTGACTTTACCAAACATCATGTTCTTTTTCAGGAAAGGGTCTCTCTTGATAATATAACCAATGTATGAGAAAGGGTACCTCCCCCCCAAATAACCCCCTGCAGAATTAAAAAAAAATTTTTTTTACAAAACATCCTTATACCCTTCAAAGTACTCTCTATTACATTTAATACATTTGTCAAATCTGTGATTCCATTATTGGAAATATTTTTTCAAACTCATTTGTTTGGATGACTGACAGAACCTCCCTCTTTTTTTTCTTCACTTCTACATTGTCAAATTTCTGTCCTTTCATGTCCTTCTGGAAACAAAAAGAAGTCACACAGAGTGAGGTCAGGTAAGCAAGAGTAAGGTACCTGAGAGAGGCAAGAGAAGCATGCTGTTCTACTGCTTTTTTTTTTCTGCCCCAAACTGGCACACTGAGATGGCTGTGTGAACAGGTGCATTGTTGTGGTGACAAAACCAGTCCCCTGTCTCTCACAAATCAGATCTTTTTCATCATACACTGTTACGCAATCTTTTCAGAATCTCCAAATAGAAAACTTGATTAACGGTCTGACCTAGTAGAATAAACTCCAAATGCACTATCATCCTCACATCAAATAAATAAATGAGGATTGGGTTGTGAGGAGTTTTTTGGGGGGTAAGGAGTAATTCCTCATCTATGAGAAGATACCTCAACATTCTCACTTCTAAGGAACATCTGTCTATCCTTTGAAAAAGATTCATTTGGTCTTCTGGGTAGGGGCAGGGGAGGCAGGTGACACTCACTGGAACCTACATTGAGGAGAGGGTTCCAAAACTTTATGGGAAAATGGAATTAAAAGACCATGAGATTTCCCCCAAGAAACTTGTTGAAGTGACCATATACTGCAAGGTAGAACTACCCCTGTAGGCTTTCAAGATGGTAACTCTTTATGAGCATAGAAAGCCTCATTTTTCTCCAGTTAAGGGGCTGGTGCTTTTGAACTGCTGACCTTGTGGTTAGCAGCCCAAGGACTAACCAACCAGAGCTCCTTCACAAGAAGTCAGCTGCCATCACATCGCTCTGACTTAGGTGTCGCAGAGTAGAACTTGCTTCACAGGTTTTCATGGCTCTTACCTTTGGGGAAACAGGTCATTTTTCAAGGTGTTTCTAGATGGATTCAAAAATACCAGCCTCTGGGATAGGAGGTGAGTTCCTAGTGCTGACTGAACCTTAAGTCCAGCTCTATTATTTCCCAGCTTTTCAGGTGAGTGAGTTGAGGCTCAGACAGGTTATATGGTTTGCCTCAGGTTGTAATGCCAGTTTATGCCATCTCTAGGAGTCCCACCCAAATCTGTGGGCACCTCTTAGTTCGCTACCACATTCCATTAGCTGCCTTGCAAAGGGGCTTGAACTAGATTCTGCATATAATGGAGAGCGGCTGAAAATACTCTGAGCCAAAAAGGACAATCAAGACATCGTTTCCATGGTGTAGTAGAAGACACAGGGTTGCTAAGCAGGACCATTCTCACGTGGGCAACAGTTTGGAAATTATTTTTCAGAGTGTTAGTATAACTCTCTGTGTTCTCTTAGAACCCACACAACTTCTTGCCTGAGGTCTACATTCCTGGCCTCCGTCTAGATTTCTTTAGCTAGGGCAAGCCACAGAGCTGGGATCTAGATGTGTGCCCTAGTCCTAGATTGTCACCACCGAGTTTCATGAGACTGATCAAATGGGCTAATAACTGTATGACTTTGGGCTGCTTTCTTTCCCTCTCTAAGTTTTCTTCACTTGTCAACATGGGAATCACAGGCTCTTTATAGGACTTCCTATGGGTTTTTCTTTCTTTTTTTTTCCTATGGGTTTTAAAAGAGATGACTGATACAATATGATTACAGCAAAAACTGGCACAATACAGTGATAATTATTAACAAATAATATTTATGATTCATTTCTCAAACCTAATGGAAATAAAACACCTGCTCGTTTGAAGGCTGCCCTTAATGAGTGGTTTTTGGCATGAAGTTGAGGGACCAGGGGAGGGAGTTAAAAGGATCTCAAGCGATAGAGAGATGAGCACTGTGTAGGGATTGTATCTCAGATGGTCACTTAGGCCGGGTGTGTTTGTGTGTGTGTGTGACTAAAGGACGCTGGATGCCCGTGTCCTGTTAGTACCTTAGTCTCCGATATGAAATATATACCTAAAGCCCCTAACTTCCTCAAAAGGTCACAGCATTGGTGATTTCAAGATTGGCGATTCCAGAAAGAGCATGCTAGAGTTTCAGAAAGCTTAGGTTTTCTATGTTATAGATTTCAAGCTAAGTGTTGCAGAATAGTCCCAATTAGGTCCTGCTCTGAAAATCATTCAGTCTTTATGTCAAGCGTTATGCTCTTACATTTTCCCAGGGGGATGAATACTGGATTTTGTTGTTATCATTCCATAATATTTAAAAGACAGCATAAACACACAAACTCAGTGTCATTGATTTGGTGCTGATTCATAGGGACCGATGGGACAGGGTAGAAAGGCCCTTGTGGATTGCCAAGACTGCAGCTCTTTACTGGGGATAAAAAGCCCTTTCTTCCTAGGAGCTACTGGTGGTTTTGAATAGCTGGCCTTGAGGTGAGGACCCAATGCACAATCACTTTGCCACCAGGACTTCTGGTCAGGACAGTTTAGGTTCCTTTTTAAAAATATAATTAAATTAAAAAGCAGAATTAAAAAATAACATTTTATTGGGGGCTCATCCAACTCTTATCATGACCAATACATGCACCAATTGTACAAATAGCAGACTTTTAAGAAAAAAAGAATCCCCTTTGTTGAGACATCAGTCAGTGTAAGACATGAAAAAATAATAATAATTTATAAATTTTAAAGAGTTCATGAGGGAGGGAGGGTGGGGGATGAAGGGAATGAAATATGAGGAGCTGACACCAAGGGCTCAAGTAGAAAGCAAATGTTTTGAAAATGATCATGGCAACAAATGTACAAATGTGCTTGACACATGGACGGATGTATTGTGATAAGAACTGTACCAGCCCCCAATAGAATGATAAAATTAAGAAAAGGATCCTCTTTGTCTTCAGGGTGTCCCCACTGTCCCCTCCTTGCTGTGCATTAGAACAGCTGTAGTATACTGCACATGAAAAGAAACCGGTGGCCATTAAATATTCATGGCCACTTGCTATTCAGTGTGTGTCTTTATTATTCTTAGCAAATAACAGACTATCTAATGATTCATTTAACCCAGTTTACAAACTTTCAGGATTTAATTCTGATCTGTCAATGACGGATTTCATTCTTTGAAAATGCATTAGCCTTGCCTGCATGTAAATGCCCACCTCCTAAGAATGCCCACTTGATGGTTCCCGTTTTGAGCCCCTTGGGTCTCCGGGTTGATCAAGCAGTTAATGAGACCAGTGAGAGCACGGAGGCAGACTCTCTCCTCTCTGGACCCTACCAACGCAAAGGCTCGAGACTGCCTAGAGCAGACATCAATGGCAGGGAGATGGCCCTTTTGTTTGTGTTCGGGGCTGTCCAGTCGCTCTGACTCCTGTGACCCTATGCATAGAAGGAAGTGCTGGCAAGCTCTGTAACCTCCCCACAATTGTCATTACAGATTACAACCCATGTGTCAGTCCAGCTCACCCAGCATATCTCTCTCTCTCTCTCCATGACCCTCCGCTTTCCCAAATGTAGTGTCCTTTTCCAGTCTCTGGTGTCTCCTGGTAACATATCCAACATGCCGAAGACAAAATCTTCCCAGCCTCTCATCTAAGAAGCACTCTGACTGTACTTCTCTCAAGATAGATTTGCTTGGTCTTCTGGAAGTCATGGGCACGTCCACCCACCCCATAATTCAAATGCATCGATTCTTTGGTTTTGCTCAGTCAGTGTCCAGCCTTCACATGAGGTGGTGGAACATAGCATGGCTTGGATGAGATACACCTTAGTCCTCCAAGGGGCATCTTTACTTTTTCACACTTTAAAGCAGTTCTTATCTACTGCAGGATATAATGTGGGGTTCACTTGGGGAGAAAGGGCAGGAAAAAAATTATGCTCTTGCCGTATTCCCTTAATAAGAGAACATGGGCAAGAGAAGGGGGAAATGTTCCCCAAGCTGTGTTTGTGTTTTGGCTTAGCAGGGTTGGCTCACAGGCCTGCAACCTGGGTGATTCTACAGAGCACCACACTCCCAAGGGTCTGGTCCTTGGTTCAATACACTGCTGTCAAGAAAGCCTTAGTAATTCAATAAGGGGGCCTAGAATTCCATTTTGCCCTGGACCTTGCTGATCATGCAGTTGGACTCGGGATCTAGTGAAGCATGTGGGGGGTGGGGGCGGGAAAGACATTTACTTTTGACCTAAGCAAATGGATTTTTTTCAAGCTGGCTGAATAGAAGCAGGCGACAGTGGGACTCAAAAGAGGGAGGTGTAAGAGGCAATGCATAAACATTCCATAGGTAGGGACAGCTAGCCTCTTGACTAGCAAAGCGGCATCTGGAACTTGTTCTCAAGGGAAAAAGAGAAAAGTGACTGGAAAGGGGTTGTTATTCCTTCCCTGGGGGTACTTTTTTTGAAACACTCCATTCCTTGTTTACATCAGAAGACTTCTGAGAACCAGACGCAATGAGACTGCCTTGTTTTTCCAGCTCTCCCAAGCTTGTCATCTTGACAGGACGTCATCTTTACCATTTTTTCTATCGTTCTCTGTTAGTGGGAAATATTTGGTCTCATTTGATTGTACTTTCCATGTTCTATGCTAATCATCATGTGGGATGTAACTTGTAGTTTATATAATCCACTCTCATTACTGATATCAAAGGTAACACATCTGATGTTTATACCATTAAAAACCAGGCATCTTGCCATTATTTCCATGCTTTCAGGAGACTCTTTGATAACGGCCTCTGTTGATCTGGTTACAACAAATTCTTTACCTCAAATAATCTCTGCATGACATAGTTTCTTCCATCTTAGGCTAGGTCCCAGTCATTTTTCATATTAATTATACCAGTTAATAGGTGGCTTAGGTAGTCCTGCTCAGGAAACTTCAAGAGTTTACATGTTAAGAGAGGAAAACAACTTGATTTAAGCCAAATCCTTAGCAATTCTTTTTTCTGTTTCAGCGATAACAATATATACCCTTCAATTTTTTTGTCCACTGAATTGCAATATCATCTAGACTCCTATGAAATAATTCCTGGCCTTCAAGGAAGAAAGAAGGTAGAGGCTAGGGTATGCTTGGAAAATAATGCTTTTAGACTCCAATTCATAACAAATGATTAGAGTCATTTCCCCTCTGCTTGTAGACTAAGAATGTTAGATCCAACAGCATGATTCCATTAGACAGAACATGGATTTCTGGTTGAAGGTTGTTATGATGGCATTTGATGAGTTTTGAAATCTTAATGGAATCAGTAGCGATTGCTCAGCTTCTCCAGACAGGTTAGACAACCTCTGTCGTTGTTACTATGGATTAAAAGTTCAAGTCTTGGAACATGAAATGAAGTTAATAAAATGTATTATCATTATTAAGATGGATTGAATTACACTTACAAATAAATACTACGTAACATCGTTTGATGAAGCACAGGTATCTGACTCTAAAGATGTAAATGTATATATAATATGTATGAATTATACACCACATGCCAGATAATATAGCTAGAGCTCTAAATCATTTAGCAGTCACAATTGCAATTTCTCCTCATTCTCGGGTAAAGGCACAGTTTAGTTTCTTAGCCTGCACTCCTGCCCAAGCTGCAGTCTACCCCCTAGGCCAGGTTCTTACTCTTTCTTATCTAAGTTATTACGACAGCTCCTGACTTCACTCCAGGCTTTATACACTGCTGCCAAGAAGGGCTCCTGCAAACATGTCTTTCACCATGCCCTTCAAAAGTCTCAGTGACCTGGTGCCGCAATAAAGGCAAACAACAGGTGTGGCCAATTCTTATGGGTCAGGCACTATGTCGTGCTGGGAGGAAGGCTCTACAAACTATAGATTCTAAAATGTACAAATGATGACTGAGAAGGTTATGCAGCTTGCTCAATATCTCACCTCCAGAAAGTGTTGACTCTTTGACTCCTAAGTCCAATCACTCACAACCCTGACCCCTTAGGCTCTTCTGTATAGTAGAAAAGAAAGACTGATGGCCTTGTGGGTTAGGGCTGGGGCTGGTAACCACAGGATCGGTGGTTCAAATTCACCAACCACTCCCCAGGAGAAAAATGACACTGTCTGCTCTCCTCAAGATTGACAGTGTCTGAAACCCTTGGTTGGGTTTCTATGAATTGGAATGGACCTGATAAGAATAGGCTTGGTTGGGGCTGAGCCCCGGTGGCGTAATGGTTGTGCTCTGGACAGCGGCCCACTAGGATGGAGGTTCAATTCCAGCTCACAGGAGCAAAGACTGGGCCTCCTATTCCCACCACCAGAGGGCAGTGATGTCTTAAAAAAAAAGAATAGGCTTGGTTTGGGTTTCGTGGGGTAGAAAGAGCATGGCCTTCAACAGCAGGCAGGCTTGGACTGGCGAGAGCTCTATGTGGCCTTGGACTGCATGCTCTCAAGCAGCCTCAGTTTTCTCAGGTGGAAGATGCAAATCTGATGAGAATTGAAGGATGCCATAATGAAAATAATTGACATGGGTTGAGCTTGTGTTATCTGCCAGGCACTGTTCTAGGCTCTATGAATAGCCACCAAAAGCCTAAGAGGAAGCTATCTTTACCAGCTCCATTTTACAGGAAAACTACAACAGCCAAGTGCTGCTGAACCACAGCGTGGAGTAGCAGTGTTAGGATTAAAAATAGGATTACATCTTTCTGGCTGTAGATGCTGGCTCTTAAACACGATGACAGGCAGTTTGCATTCAGGGTCCAGCACCAAATCTGGAAGGCAGTGGTTATTAGACAAGTCCTCGTGATTTCTCCATCAGCCTGGTTCCCCTTTGCCTTTCCAACTGCTCACCCTCTGCAGGTTTGCTTCTTCATGAAACTTTAGCAGCTGAGGAAACAAGTGTGGAAAAGGAAACAGTATTGCCTGGCGGGTGAGAACACTAAGTAGCAATCCTAGCTCCACCCTTGTGTGTTCTGTGACTGTAGTCAAGTGTATTGACTTTGAAACTGGCAGCATTTCCCCCCAAAGTGGGGGCTAGTCCACTCTTGAGTTTTTCACGGGGTCCTGATGAGAATGAAATGCATGCTTACGTAGGAAAGCACCCCAGAAGCTTAGCCAGGGGCACTGATGTGCTCACATTTGAGAAGTTTTGAAAGTCTCCAGTGAGTGCTCCCCAGCCCGATGGATCTAAAAGGTGCCCATTGGAGGAGCTCAGGCTTGAAGGCGGCAGAGCACGAGCAGGTATGAAGCTACAGGTATGAGACATTGCGGTGAGGTAGGATGTGGCAGGGTGAGCTGCCAACACTTCTGGATCATGAAATGGAAAGTGAGTTGGGGAGTTGCCTGGAGACACGGCGGGAGATGCAGACAGAGATCCTGCCAAGAGGACCTTGTCGATTCGCCAGGGAGAGTGATGTCCGCCCTGCAACCAAAAAGTCACGCAGAGGTTTACGCAGATCCATAACAAGTAGAAAGATGAAATGAAAGAGTGGAAGCTGGGACCGGGGTCAGGATAAAGGCCTTCACCAGGACCAAGCGTGAAGGTGCAGAGGAATTGATATTGCTAACGATTTACAAGGCCAAATTGGAGGTACTGAGTGAGGACAGTGATTAATGACTGTCTCTCAAAATTATACGCAGTGCCCTCAGGTTGATTCCCACTTAGAGCGACCCGGCCCTTTAGTCACCTGATGGCGCAGTGGTTTAGTGTGGCGCTAGCTGCAATGTCGACAGTTGGAAACCACCAGGTGCTCTTCAAGAAAAAGCCGGGGAAGAGTCAGACACTCACGGGGCAGTTCTGCCCTGTCCTGCAGGGTCACAGTGAGTTGCATTGACTCAATGGCAGTGAGTGGACTGTGAGTGAGTGAGGAACAGAGCTGAACTTGTCCTTCAGGTTGCAGAGACTTGACCTGTCCCTGAGAGTAGCCAGTCTCATCTGTCTCCCACCGCACAGCTGGTGGGTTCGGGCCTCTCACCATGCGGTTGACAGCTCAGTGGGTGACTCGCCACATCACCAGAACGCCTCAATGAACGGTTCTGGGTATTATTACACGTTTGATGGATGACTTTGGCAAAATGTTGTCACCAATTATCGGAAATGGTCAGTGGGCAGTTGAAACTAAAATGCTAAATGAGTTTAGAGTCTGAATGGGTTGACTATAATAAATCATACGACAGGTACTTCACTCCCGACGTTTTAGGTTATTTGTTTGCCAAGATAAAATAATTAATACATGTTGTAGAAAAATTGGAAAAGATAGAAAATTAGAGTAGGGAAAAAACACAATTGTGTTTTCAGCATTTTTCCGAAAGAGACAGAATGCATTTTTCTGACAGTCATGACCATTTTGCCCATGGTCACTAATTCTGCACACTCATTTTTTTTTTTTTTTTGGGCAACACTGCTCTCCGGCAGTGGGAGGAGGCCCAGCCCCACTGCTGGAATTGAACCTCCGTCCCAGTGGGCCACAGTCCCGCGCACAACCACTACGCCACCGGGGCTCAGCCCTTCTGCACACTCATTTTTTCACCTAATGCTCTAATGTAAAGATATTTACATGGCAGCAAAATTTTAATAAATGGGATGATATTAACTTTATCTTAATGTGACTTACTATGATAACTTTTGGTCTATTGAAGGTATTTCCATTTGGGGGACATTTAAAATAAGAATAAGATCGATACTTTTATATGTGAAGCACTTGTCCAGATGTAGAGGAAATTCCCTTAAGGCAGATATTTTGAAAGTATTACAGTGTTAAAAATGTGAATATTTTAAGATACCTTATTAAACCACTTTGCCAAAGAATTGGGATAATTTAAAATGCCATTAATAATGTAGAAACATCCATTTTACAACATCTTTTCCTCAGTAGTATTATTAAAGCCAACAAAATCGAAACACTATGCTGACTGGATTAATAAAAATGAGGCCTCATTTATTTTTCTTTGTTTTAACAAATATGAATAATATCTGCACATGTGGAAAGTTGAACAATATAGCAAGGCATAAACTAAAAAAGAAAAGTCCTTCTCGGCCCACCACATCCCAGCCACCCACCTCTTCCTCCGAACAAATACTGTAAAAACCACCTGTATTTCTTAAAGCCTTTGTCAACTAGTACTGGCTACTATTAATATCAGACTGTTTCGGTTCTGGAAATCTGACCGTGTCCATGTCAATAGTTCTACTCCATGAAATATTAGAATTTATTTAATTAGTTCCCTATTGAGTGACATTTTGGCTACGTTGAACCTGTGAGCTATTGCCGGTAATGCTGGTATGAACACCTGTCTATTAATTTCTAGGTGTTTTCTGGTGGGATGAGTTTCTAGATGTGGAATTCTATTAAATTTTGATTTTGAAATGTTGGCAGCAGTTTACAATCCCACCAATAGTGTGGAAATACTGACTCCTTCCTATTTCACTGATGCTGAGTTTACCAGCTAGGTAAGAAAAGGAGTTTTGGTGTACATTCATCTCTAAGTATTTATTAAGTTCCTCATCTGTGCCAGCGATACACATATTTGTGTGTTGTTTGGGACACACAAGGGAACACATCAAGGCAAGGATCCCTGCCCTTTGGAGGTAATGTTTGAACACAATAAACAATATTGATAATACACAAGTAAATCACCCGTTAAGTTTGAAGCAGCTAAACAAGGGGCACACTGGACCTCTGAATTCCATTGCTGTCCTTGTCACTGTGCTGCTGCGATCGATTTGGGGGCAGTTGCTTCCTCTTCACCTCACTGGTTTCAGACACTAAGCCTGGGCTGAGAGCGTCTGATTGTGAAGTGCGGCGTGTGGGATAGTATTTTTGCTGTCAGGGCACCGGGGAAAGTGAGTGTACGGAGATTTTAAATTTGATGATACATGGTCAGGAGACACCAGTCCCTGAAGAAGGACTCCCTGCTTGTGTGAAGTGGAGGCGTGGCAAAAAACGAGGAAGGTTCTTAAGGAGATGATTGACACTGTGGCTACAACCAGGGGCTCCGGCGGAGGGCCAACTCTCAGGGTGGTGCAGGCCCGGGCACGGCGTCTGTTGTGCACAGGGCTGCCATGGTTTAGAAGCAACTCAGGACCTCTCCCAACAAACAGCAGCCATGAGTGGAAGGCGCTGTCTCATCAGGTGAGCGATTCCTCAAACCCAAGGTGGCGAGTCAGAGGGTGCGCCGCAGCCAAAGGAAGCACGGCTCTCCCGGGACGAGGCGTTCCGTGGCCAGTGTTAAGTTCCTGAGCTGATGGCAGGGAGCAGATTGCCCAAGACAGACTGGCCTTCACAGATGGGTGCAGCGAGGGGTCAGGAGCAGGAGCAGGAGCAGGAGGTAGGCAAAGTCACCTTTAAGGAAGAGATCTCGTTGCTGGGTCTGAGAGAAGAATGCCAAACGTAAGGGGCATGGAAACCACCTCCTCCTGGAGGCAGGACAACTCAAGGGGAAGGTGGGGCTTGCCTTCACCAATACAAGGATTGTCATACTGAAGAATGAGCACATGAAAGATGGGAAACTGCAAAAGTCAAAACTAGTGTCGTTTTTTGAGGAATCCAATCAATATTTTTTTGAGTGTCTGATATGCATCAGCCACTGATCTAGGCGTTAGAGACAGAACATGTATTTCTTGGTGATATAAAATTTAAATATAGTAAGAGCAACACGAGGAAAACAATTTACAGTCACATATTTACAATATAAAGGTAGGCAGGGCTGGATCCGATGAAATACGACATAGATAGGATGGCGTATGACAGATAAAGCAGCCAGAGAGAGCCTCTCTGAGATGGTAGCACCTGAGAAGACCTGAATAAAGGGAAGAAGCAAGTCTTCATGTGTCTGGGAGGAGCAACCAGGCAGAAAGAAAAGCAAGTGTCAAGGCCTTGAGAGAGAAACACACCCATGCAGAGGACAGCAAGAGGCTGGTGTGGCCAGAGAACAGTGAGTAGAGGGGAATGAGATGAGAGATGCAGGCATGAACCTGGTTTTTAGGACACGGCTCATATGGACTTGTTGTTGGTTGCTCTTCTTCCTGGAAACCTTATGCACAGCAGACTGAAGCCCTCCTTGGTCCTGCACCATTTTCATACTCCTCAGTGAGCTCAAACCCAGTGTTGTGACCACACTGTATTTTGAGTTTCACTTTTTATTATGATTTTTAAAAATTGTGAGTCTCTAGAAATCTTGGAGGCTCCTCTCCTGGCACTATAGTGGGTGTGCTGAGCTCAGTGCTCTGCAAAACCGGTGATGCATGTCTCAAGAGCTTCTATGGAGAAAATGGCTCACACCATATAGAAGTGGGTAAATCCAATCTGGTTTCATGCTATGCTGGTGCCTTCTCCTGATGCTGGAAGAGACAGATGGATCCAAGGTTAACAGGTCAGGCCTGTGACGTGAGAGTCTAATGATCCAAGTTAGCAGGCTAGGTCTCAGATGGCTGCTGCTGTTGCTAAGGTGCCATCGTGTTGACTCTGACCCCGAGTGACCCTATACACAACAGAGCAAAACACTGCATGGTCCTGCATCATCCTCATAGCTGTCCTATGCCTGAGCCCACAGATGCAGCCACTGTATCTGTGGCAGTCATGTGCTTATGTTAATTTTATGATTGAAATGTAGGGGTGAAGTCTAGCCTGTTAATCTGGAGATAGCCATTGAGTAGTCAATAAGGCCTCTATGTGGGCATGGCTTTCTCCTGAGACTCCTGGGAAATCTCGCGATATTTCCCTCATGAAGATGAGAAGCTATCTTCCCCAGTTCTTGGGAGTTAGTTTCAGAGACGATTAATCACGGACAAGACAAGCTGGCAGTGTTCGAGAAGCTGGAGGAGCCAGCGGAGAGACCACACAGATTTGCCCTGATGGAGCCAGACCTCTGAAGCTGGGGTGGTCAGATGGAGACATCTGCCAACAATGAGTTGCTTCTGCTGTTGATGGACCCTGAGCCCTGGAGGCGAGGTGCCCTGCCAGCACTAGGATTCTGCACCCACTGACCTGTGACTTTGTGAAGACTTTATAGACTGATTTCGGGCGTATGGGTTAATAGCAGACTTATGACTTTGAACTGGACTGGGCTGGGATGCTTTCTCCATGTCTCATTCCTTTTGTATGTAAACCCTTTCCTTACATATATATGCATGTCCTTGAATTTGTTCTTCTAGTCTACCCGGACTAACACAGTATCAATCTACCCCATCCAAGCCTTCCTCTTTTTCACTGCCGCTCCTCCATTTTACCAAACATGATGTCCTTCCAGGGACTGAGCTCTCCTGACATTATGTCCAAAGTATGTAAGATGATTGTGTTAGTCTGGGTAGACTAGAGAAACAAACTCAGAGACACACCTATGGATATAAGGAAAAGGTTTATATACAAGAGGAATGGGACATTGAGACAGCATCCCAACCCAGTTTAGTCCAAAGTCCTAAGTCCGATAATAGCCCATATGTCCAATACCAGCCTGTAAAGTCTCCTTCCAATTCACAAAGTCACAGGCCAGTGGGTGCAGTGTCCTGGTGCCGGCAGGGCTCTCCCCATGGCTCCTTGCTTCCAGGGCTCAGGGTCCATCAACAGCATGCAGTGGTAGTAGAAGCAACTCAATGCTGGCAAGGCTCTCCATGTGGCTCTTCCACCTTCAGAGGTCTGGTTCCATCAGGGTAAGGCCGTGTGGCTTCTCCTCTGGCTCCTCCAGCTTCTGGGATGCTGCCATCTTATCTTGTCTGTAATTCATCGTTTCTGAGACTAGCTCCCAACAACTGGGGAGGCAGCTTCTCATCTTCACAAGGGAAATAGTGCGAAGTCTCAGGAGAAAGCCATGACCACACAGAAGCCTCATCGGCTGCTCAATGGCTCTCTCCAGATGAACAGGCTAGACTCCACCCCTACATCCCCATCATGAAGTTGACAATGGTGTTTCGCCATCGTTGCCTCTAAGGAGCACTCTGGCTTTACTTCTTCCAATACAGATCTGGTCGTCTGTTTAGCAGACTAGGGTATTTTCAATATTCTTGTGATAGCAGTGATTGAAAATACCCTGCTTGGGTGAGGTGCACCTTAGTTCTCAAAGAAATATCCTTGCTCTTCAAGGCTCTAAAGAGGTCTTGTGCAGCAGATTTACCTAATGCAATCCCTTTTTTGAAATGTTGTCTGCTGCTTCCACGAGGATTTTGGCTTTCCCTACTGAAGGCTTTGATCTTCATCAGCAAGTGCTTCCATTCTTCCTCACTTTCAGCAAGCAAGGTAATGCCATCTGCATACCTCAGGTTGTTAATAAGCCTTCCTCCAGTCCTGATGTGGCTTGCACACTTCTTAATGTTATTCAGCTTCTCCGATGATTTGCTCAGCCAGGTTGACACAAAACCTAACTATCTCTTTGGGTGATATTCTGTGTAATCCATATGGTTAACTTTGGCAAGTAGATTACTAGGCTTTTACTCCAGCTGGTATATTTGTTCATAAGTGCAAGGTCTGAAATTCAAAGCCATTAGCTGTTCTGTGGGATTTCTGTACGGATTTACAGTCTCAGCATCTCACGGCAGCAGTGCTCCTCTACCCTGTAGTTGTCATTATGAGTTTAATTCAATTTGATGGCAGTGAGTTTGGTTTTTGGTCTTAGTCTGTAAGTTCTCTTAAAATCTACCCACCATGAGTGATTCAGTTGGTGTTTCAAATAAGGGAGGGGGAGGGGAGATACATATTCCAATCTCATATAGCTAGCTACCACAGAATAACAAACAGACACCTGGTGGTGGGTCCTTGGACGCCAAGGGAGCATTTTTTATATTCTCAATGTTACTGGAAATCCTCAGACTATCTTGAACAAGAAAACAAAATATACAAATGACTGCTATGTGGAAAATAGGCTATGAGGAGGTCAAAGACAGAATTCGGGAGAAGAGTCCCAAGGTCGTTGTGGTGGCCATGAGAGGAAATGTAGCTGTTACAGCAGATGAGAGTTTAAGCGAGACCATCTTGCTTTACAACAGCATAAGTGCCTCCAGGTCTTATAGCCACCCAGACAGAGCGGGGTGCTACAGAAGAGATTTTTTTCATTAGAAAAGAATTTGCTCTACAAAAAGGGTCAGCATATATGAGCCTTTATTGGAACCCAAGCACACTCATTTATTTACATATTTTCAAGCCTGATTTCATAAGGACTAAGGTGTGCCCACCCCAAGCCATGGCATTGTCAATTGCTTATGTGAAAGTTGGATATTGAATGAGGAAACCCCAAAAAGAATGGATGCATTTGAATGATGGTGTTGGGAAAGAATACTGAAGGTCCCCTGGACTGCCCAGAGAACAAACACACATATCTGAGAAGTACAGCCAGAATGCTCCTTAGAAACAAGGATATGAGACTTGTCTTATATACTTTGGACTTGTTGTCAAGAGAGTCCAGCCCCAGTGGAAGGACATTGTGCTTGATGAAGGGGGAGAGGCAGAGAAAAAGGAGGAAGCCCCTCAGCAAGATGAATTGACCCCACCCCATGGCTCAAACATAACAACGATTGTGAGGACGTCTCAGGACCGAGTGATGTTCTATTCTGTTGCACAAAGCGCAGCCCTGAGTTAGAACTGACTGATGGCACCTAACAAAAACAAAGAGGAAACATTTGCTCACCTGGCACTTAGAAGACTCCTCAGGTCCTTCTTCCCTTCTAGGGCATTGGTCATTCTGATACCACTTTGTTATTGATCCCCTGACTTAAAAAAATTTTTTTAAAGATCATTTCATGGGTGGCTCTTACAACTTTTATAACATTCCATACATCAATTGTATCTAGCATATTTGTACTTCTGTTGTCATCATTATTTTCTAAACACTTACTTTCTTTTTTTGGGCACCACTGCCCTTTGGGGGTGGGAGGAGGAGGCCCAGGCTTTGCTCCTGTGGAGCGCTGCTGAAATTGAACTTCCAACCCAGTGGGCCGCAGTCCTGCGCACAACCATGACGCCACTGGGGCTCAGCCCAAACATTTACTTTCTATTTGAGCCTGTGGTATCAGCTCCTCTGCCCCCAATCCCTTAATGACCCATTGCTAAATTATGTTATTTTTATTTTCATATCTTACACTGACCTCTGTCTCCCTCCCCCCACAGCTTCTGTTGCTCGGCCCCCTGGGGAGGATGTAGTTATGTGTCGATCATTGTTGTCAGTTCCTCCTTCCCCACCCCCCCTCCTCTCTCAACCTTTCCCCTACCCTCCTGGTATCTCTACTTCAATTCCTGTTCCTGAATTCTGTGTGTCATGGGCTTTTATCTGTATCTGTATCTTTTATCTGTATCTAGCCCACACTGAAGGCATTACTGGGGTCATGATGGGGGGGGGGGGGGGGGTTGAGGAAGCCTCAAGTAACCAGAGGAATGTTGTGTGTTTCAACAGTGCTATACTGTGGTGTGGTTGACTCTTTCCTTCTTTGTAACCCTTCTGTGAAGGGACGTCTCATTATCTGCAGATGGGTTTTGGTTCTCTGCTCCCACCCCCCTCATTCTCAACAATATAGTTTTTGCTTGTTTGGTTGGTTGGTTAGGTCTCCTGATGCCTGTTACCAAGCCCATTGACACTTCATGATTGCGTGGGCTGGTGTGCTTCTCCCATGTGGGCTTGTCACATCTTAGCTAGATGACCCTTGTTTATCTTCAAGTCTTTAAGACCTCAGACACTCTATCTTTTTTTCTTTATCACTTTATTGGGGGTTCATGCAACTCTTACCATAATCAATACATATATCCATCGTATATCCTTGGTATCAGCTCCTCATATTTCCCCTCCCTCCCCACTCCCCTTCCCTCACGAACTATTTTTTTGGGGGGGGGGCATCACTGCCCTCTGGTGGGAGTGGGAGGCCCAACCTTGCTCCTGGAGAGCTGCTGTGGATTTGAACCACCAACCCAGTGGGTCGCAGTCCCACACTCAAGCACTACGCCACCGGGGCTCAGCTCCATGAACTCTTGATAATTTACAAATTATCATTATTTTGTTATATCGTCCACTGTCCAATGTGTCCCTTCACCCACTTTGCTGTTGTCCATACCCCAGGGAAGAGGTTATATGTAGATCCCTGCAATTTGTTCCCCCTTTCTACTCCACCTTCTCTCCACACTCCTGGTGTCATCACTCCCACCACTGGTCCTGAAAGGATCATCTGTCCTGAATTCCCCATGTTTCCAGCTCCAGTGTATATCCCCTGGTCTAGCTGAATCTGTAAAGTAGAATTGGGATCATGACTAGTAGGTGGGATCATGATAGTAGGTGGGAGGAAGCATTTAAGAACTAGAGGAAAGTTGCATATTTCATTGCTACACTGTATCTTTTGATAGCCGGACACCATCAGTTTTCTTCACCACATTTGTTTATGCACTCATTTTGTCTTCAGCAATCTGGCAAGGAGGGTGAGCATCACAGAATGCCAGGTTGTTAGAACAAGGTGCTTTTGCATTGAGGTAGGGCTTGAGCAGAGGTCCAAATCCATCCACTACCTCAGTGTATTGCCATATAAGTATATGTACATAGGCCAATATCTCTATTTTTATGAATTAATGGATATACATATGTACGCACCTACGATTATACCTCTATCTTTAAATTTGCTTCTCATATCTTTCCTCTGTTTCCTTTTACCATCCTCCTGCCCCACCATCACACTCATCCTTCTTCCGCCTCTTAGTAATTCTTCTCAGCTAGATTGCTATTGCTCCAATTCCCTCAGGATCTCTACACCCTCCTTACTGTTGCTTTTAATTCCTTAGTCTTCCCCTGTCTCTGGTGGTGTTTGCTCACCACTCCTTCCCCCACCTGCTCCTCCCTCCAAGTCCTGTTGCTTTCTCCTTGAACTTGCTTCTCATGTCTATCTGATATTGTATGCAAAATGAACAAATAAAAGAGACAAAATGAAAAAATAAAGCAAAAGATTGAACTAAGAGTGAAATAAAGAAGAAAGGAAAGAGAATAACTAGGAAAAAAAACCCCAAATGAAAAAGCATACAGGATTCCAGGTCTGTCTGCTGGCCTTTATGACGATCTCCCCCACTGAATTTCAGAAACTGCATCCTCCTCGTCTAAAATCTATTTTTGGAGCTCCTCGGGGGTTTTGTGGCTTTGCTTTGCTCCTTGGCTGATCTGTTCTGTTCCTTTCTTGGTTCGCCCACTGTAGAGGATTCAGACAGGACTAACTGCCCCCCCCCATGTGTCCCCAGTATTGTCCTCTGTCTCGTTAGGCATCGGTGAGGGGACATCACGTCTCAAGCTATTGTCATTCCAAAGTCCTCTCTGTGCCTTAGCAGCTCCATGCAGAGACATAGCCCTCTGGGCTTGGTGTGCCAACATAGGGTCTAGACCCTCACTCTCTCTTTTTCCTTCTTGATTTGCTTCCTGAGGTCGTGGCAAGCTGGCCCCTCTCCCCAACCTTTAGGTTTAGTGTTGTCCTCTGTAGCACATACTTCTAGGGAGGGGCTCAGTTTGGCTCTGATTAGGGCTCTGATTAAGGCCACTCTGTTCATGAGTTACTGCATGTGGTTACTTTGCCTTCAAGATGTGATGCATTGTGGTGGGGTCTGCATCATCTGAAGATGATGCTCTTGCTATTGGCCAAGGGTGAAGGAAACCAGTAACTCGTCAGCAATGAGAGGCATACTCAGCTCTCCTGCTCCTCCCAGATTCTTTTAATTTTTGCAGAGATGCAAACAGTTCACCCATTTGGAGAACTGAGGGAATTCCATGGCTGAATAGTCAACGATATTTCTTTGAATGAATGGGAAGAATGTTTGTACAAGATCCAAGCCAATCTTCATCATCCAACAAAGGGCTGCAACAGCTTCATTGCTGCAATGCAAACCAGTGACATCAGAAATGCACACAATCCTGATTTTCCCACATGAGGAATCAGGGCATGGGAGAACAAATGGGGCTAAGCAAAAGCAGACATTCTTCACAGGAGTTCTAAGAAAGAGGTTGCTTCTTACTTCAAGTTACATTCAAAATGAAAAAATAGGCTAAAAACGGTGAGAGACCAGAGGAAAGGAGACAAGAAGTAGACAGTACATGCCATTGATGCGAACAAAATTCCAATAATTCCAGAAATTCTTGTAATTGGGTGTCCACAACCACAGCCAACACTGCCGGAATTCTAGAAAATAGATTTTTCACATATGTATATAGTCCCATCCCTGTCTCTGCTAACAGAAATATTAGATGGACTTCTATTTTAAAATATATGTGTGTATATATGTATATATATTTGTAGGACTCAACAATATGGAATGGTTCTGTGAAAATTTAAATCTTTGAATCATTTCCAACTCTCCCTCTATCTCATTGTCATTAATGGAATCAGTTCCAACTCCCTGCAGGCCTATGTGTAGGAAGCAGTCATTCTCCATAGGGGTTCAGAAGCAGATCACCCCGCCTTCCATGGAGTCTCTGGGTGGGGTTGACCTACACCCCTCAGAAAATCGCATCTATTTGTAGTAACTTAGACAATTACTAAGACAATTCAAGCAAATTTATGGAGCTCTCTACTGGACAATTTCTCTTCTCCCTGTTCTGTGTTCTTTACATGAATCTATTGATGACTATATGAAAAATCTTAAAAGAGTGTTTACTAAAGTTCACCTCAGCAGTTGTTTGGGCCTGTCATTTGAGCCATAGCAATCACGGCAATACCCCGGTTTCCTCTGTAGCAGTGACACAGCTGATTTAAAGTAGACTAGCAGTAGGGCTGGTGCATAAACACCTTACTCCTGGAGTCTGGCTTTTAGAATTCTTTGTAGAGCACTCTTCTTTAAACATACCATGGCTAATAAGTGTTTGGTATGTGACTGTTTATGTATCCACACCCAAGTTTACTCTGTGCTTCTGAATCACTTAAGGGAGATTAATCTATCTAACCTTTACCGAGTGCCTAGCAAGTGATGTGATAAATGCCACCCTAAACTTGTTACATAAGAGATGTGAAGCACTCGTGAAGGAACTGGAAAGCTTCAGGTGATCTGAGACTGGACTTTGGAGATTTTATGTTTCCATCTGTAAAACTGAATCACACACACACATTTGAAGTTGTTGTTAGGCGAAGTTGAGTTGGTTCTCAAGGATATTGACCCTGTCTGTTGACACTAGCATGAGACACTACCCGGTCCTGTGCCATCCTCATGTGCTTTAGCTGGAGCTATTGTGTCAATTTAGCTTGGTGAAGAGCTTCCTATTTCCCCTGTTCCTCTACTTCACCAAGCATCATGGCCTTCCCAGGGGCTGGAATATGTGCGATGAAACGCTCTCTCTCTTGCTCTCTCTCTATATATATCTATGTCTGTCTATCTATAGGTGTGTGTATATACACACACATACATACACATATATATATGAGAGAGAGAGAGAGAGAAAGAGAGAGAGAGAGATCCCTTACTCAATGTCCAATTTTTCACTTGCATGTGAGCTGTTTGAAAATACTGTGGCTTGGGTAAGGCACACCTTAATTCTTAAAGTAACATCCTTGTTTTTCAGCCCTGTAAAAATGTCTTGTGCAGCAGATTGACCCAATACAATGTGTTGTTTACTCTCTTGACAGTTGCTTTCATGAGCATTGGTTGTGGACTCTTGACAACTTCAATCTTTTCTCCATTTACCATGATTTCAGCTCTTGGTCCAGTTGTGAGGTTTTTTTCCCCTTCACAGTGTGTTGTAAGCCATATTGAAGGCTGCGATCTTTGGTCTTCATCAGTAAATGCTTACTATCAGCCAGTAAAATTGTGGCATCTTCATATGATGAGTTGCTAATGAGTCTTCCTCAAATTCTGATGCTGTGTTCTTTATATAGTCCAGCTTCTTTGATGATTTGTTCAATATACAGATTAATTATATAAAAGTATACAACCTTATCACATACCGTTCCTGATTTTAAACCATGCAGTATTTCCTGTTCTGTTTGTACAACTGTTTCTTGATCCATGTGCAGGTTCTGCATAAGCACAACTAAGAGTTCTGGAATTCCCATTCTTCTCAAAGATATAGTCTGCTTTGATACACACATCTTTTTGATATTTTCTATTTTCGACCAAGATCCCTCCTGTGATATCTTCACAATCTTTCATATGTTTGAATCCATTGTTGCAGCTACCATGTCAATCCATCATAATAAGGGTCTTCCTCTTTTTCGCTGACCCTCTACCAAGCATGTCTGGTGCCTCCTGGTAATATGATAGTCCTGATAATGAGTTAAAATTATAGAATACACCACTTTACATCGGACCTCAGATTTTTGGAGAACAATTTTATGTTTGGGGGAATGAGTGATCATTATCCTATAATGTTCTTGGTAAGAAAATATTAAGTGCCAATTATTATGAATACCAAAATTCCTTTATTAATATAAGAGAAATGCTGTGGGCTGTAGCCATTCTCTTAAAGCAGTTTTCTCTAATTCTGTTCCTTTTAAAGCTTGAGGTTCTGGTAGATTCATTTTCTAGTCCCCAAATCCAAAAATTCAGTTGGACTTGGGATTATTATCTTGTGAACAAGTGTGCGAGTCAGTAGGTGGGATATATGATGGATACCAAATTCAAAGAATTTCTAGGAATTTCAGACACTACTAGAATGCTGTTCATGAAAAACGACTAAAATATTTAAAATCGAGAAAGTTACAGGCCACAAAGTGTTATGGCATGATACTTGTGATAGATACCTCATAAGTATCCAATTTTAAGAAGCAGATTCCAACTTCAAATGCAGGGAAAAGACTATCCTGTGCTGTTGGTGTGAAAGCACACATTTTAATGAGGCTAATGTACTTGCTATCTAATAAATTAAAATAAAATAAAAAGGCATAAAAGCAAACAACCCTTCACTACCAAATGAGTCTCTACCCCAGACCCCATGAATTTCCTCCTAAGTGATCCTTCTGAAACCCATGACCCAATTAAGATATTGCTCTTTCTTCTATGTTATTGAAGTTAAAAAAGAGAGATAAGGCTGAGGAATGAGGAATTATGAAAATCGCTAAGAAACTTATGGAGTCCCTAAGTGATGCAAATTGTTTGTCCACGCAGCAGCTAACTGGAAGATTGGGGATTTGAGTTTACCCAGAATTGCCTTAGAAGAAAGGACTGGCAACCAACTTCTGAGGAAAACCACACAGCCATTGGAAGCCCTATGGGGCAGAGCTCTATTCAGACACAAAAGGGTCACCATGAGTCAGCAACCAGTGAAAGGAAGGAAGGGAAACAGGAGACAAAATTAAATTTTAGCACAAGCCTGGAGGTAGAAAATGATAATGGCAGCATATAAAATTTAGCTTCCTGGTAACCAAGGCAAAGAGGAAATCATGATGTGTTACATAACCCTCCCCCCCCTCCCCCCGCCCCTCTCTACTTCTTTCCTTAGTAGGAGCAAGCAGGCCAATTATTCAGGAGGGACAAACCTTTTCTGACAGTGAGCTCTGAAAATAAATTGTCACAGAGGTCTTTGTATAAAGGACCTTGAACAATTTAATGGATGATATTTTCCAGTTGGGAGATTTTACATATGTATGAGAACGGAGCTGTTACAGAAATGCTCTTTCACATCAGATAGAGAAGGCAGATTCTCTCGCTCTCCTCCCCACTACACACTCACCTACACCCTCATCAGAGCACACACACCTTTGGAGAGTACATATCCCTTCGGAGAGTACAGATGGGTAATAGTTGGACAGAATGTACAACAATTACATCATCACTGAGGCTCTTCAGAATGATGATAAGAGGTGTGCTCCCTTCGAAGTCAGTGTAACCATTCTTCCCATCCCAGCAGCCTACATAGTAACCGCGGGCATTGTGGTATCTGTGTCATTTTGCTTCCTGTTTTGCATTCATCCCTCTAGGAAAGAGTAAGGAAGGTTAAGAGGTAGAGGAGAAAGACGCTCATGTCATTTCTTCCATTCCATAAAGTTTGTGGCCAGAGTCCTTTGTGACCTGACGAAGAGGTGAATCTCCATTCTGTGATCCTCAAAAACTCAAACCCATAGCCATGGAGTCTCTTCTGACTCACAGTGACCCTGTAGGACAGGTTGGATCTGCCCCCTCAGGGGTTTCTGTCACTGTCACTCTTTATGGGAGCAGAAAGACTCATCTTTTTCCTGAGAAGCCACCCGTGGTTTCAAACTGCTGATCTTTCCCCGAGCAGTCTAGTGCATAATCCACTAAGCCAGAAATGAAAATAGTCAATTTTGTGGGCCCTTGGTGCTTCAAAACATGACACCTTCACACTGAAAGATTAGAGCAGCAGCACAGAGGAATGTGTTTCTCAGACAGCTACCCTCAGCACGTCCCTGCTTATTAACAGCCTATCAAGACAAAAGCTGAACAGGCCACTAAGTGGTACTTGGATGAATTAAAGCTGGGCTGGATCCTACAATCTGAGATTTCAAAGTTCCTTTGAAGTTATCATGTTGGAAAATCACTTTCCGTGTCATATCACTGTAAGCTTTAGATGCTTCCTGAGAGTTTGGTGATGGTGAATGAGTTTTCTAATTCTTTAGGATATAACAACGGGGAGAAGAACAAAGATAGAGAGATAGGAGTTTTTTATGACTGACAAAAGTATCTTAGAGGTGGAAATCATGTGGCATATGTCAAAGTTGACCTTTCCTTTAAAAGGTTCAGGGCTCTTCAGAAGTTCCCAACAGTGTTCCCCTAATGTGGTCCTTCATTTTAATGATTCAATATTAAGAGTGATTTCTTTGAATGGCTAACTTTTGACTTGTCACTGAAGGACTGTGATGAGCCTTGATGTTGTGACTTTCTCTTTGGGGACCTTGCAATCTGAGGAGCGATCAGTCCTCTGTAGGAGGACTTTGTCTCTTCCTCCTCTTCAGGATCCTTGGGTTGACTTCCTGGTCCAGCTGTGTGGCCGAGAAACATCCCAGTGAGGACAGATATCTACCCTCAGATCTGGGATGAGATCACAGATCAGATATGGGTGCTACCACAAACTGGAGGGTGTTTTCAGCTGATCACCTAGTACCTGGAGAAGTCTTCTTCATGACCCCAGATCCCAGCGCTCCTTAGAAATGCTAAAAACAAATTATGACCAAAGAAAAACACATCACACTCACCAAAGAGCATTTAAAAGAAATGCACTGCTATTTTAAGGTAGCGATAGCATTTGGATGCAAATCTAATGACTTTTCGGTTATCACATCTGTGTATATTTATAAACTTATCTCCACATAGGAACATGCGTCACAACTGATCCCTTGAAAGTAACCAAGGTTATGGTGTGGGGGATGAACATGAAATGTAAGTATAAGATGGAAGCTTCTTAAAAGGTCAACGGGGTGGAGAGTTGTAATTGTTCCAGCTGAGCAACTCTCCACAATACATTTTTGATGCTATGACTAATTATTGTGATTATTTTCATCAGCCAAGGCTCCTTTCAAGCTAAGCATATTTATTTCCCCTTTTTTTCTCCCTAAAATGTATTTTTAAGCCTTGAAGGAATTCCATATGTCTTTTCTCTCCTTCGGAAAGACACATCTCCACAAATGGTGAGCCGCCCTTCTTCCTGCCAAACCTGTCTGCTCCGAGGTGCTTCTCCTTTCTTCCTCTCTGCTCCAGAAAGCCAGTCAGAGCACAGTGTGAAGAGTCAGTTCCAGAGTTTATGATCAGATCTTTTAAAACCCCCTAGCAGATCCTACCAGCTGCCCCAGGAAAGAGGAGGCAGTGTGCTCCCATACAATTTACCATCCAGGAAAGTCTACTGGGCCGCTCCACTCTGCGCTCTAGCATTGCTCTGAGTCACAATTCACTCGATGACAAAGGTTTTGGTTCACTTTTGCTTAAATAGTTGCTCATGCAGCCTGTAGCCAAGAAACCTTAGAGTTTACTATGACAGTCGGCACATAATTTCAACTGAAGAAAGTAGGAAGGGTAGGTATTGTAGGTCTCTAAAACCCTGTATCCATAGAATTGCTTTTTAAAAGATAAGTTTCAGAAGATTGGTGTCCACAGGGCTTTTAAATATCATGTCAGATCCATTGGACTTCCACTCAAGTACTTCCTCAATGCAAGAACACTTTGTTCTATTAAATTGGCATCCACGATGCTCACCTTCCTGACATGATCACTGAAGACAAATGAACACATAAGCAAACGTGGTGAAAAAGCTGATGGTGCCTGGTTATCAAAAGATACAGCATATGGGGTCTTAAAGGCTTGAAAATAAGCTAGTGGCCAGCTAGCTCAGAAGCCACAAAATCCATATGGAAGAAGCACACCAGCCTGTATGACCACAAAGTGTCAAAGGGATCAGTTATCAGGGATCAAAGAACTAAAAGTCATATCATTGCATGCTCACCTTCCTGATATGATCCTTGAAGACAAAAGAATGGATAAGCAATTGTGGTGAAGAAAGCTGATGGTGCTCTGCTATCAAAAGATATAGCGTCTGTGGGCTTAAAGGCTTGAAGGTAAATGAGTGGCCATCTAGCTCAGAAGCAACAAAGCCCACATGGGAGCACACCACCCTGTGTGATCATGAAATGTCTAAAGGATCAGGCATCAAAGAACTAAAAGTTATACCATTATAAATGTGGGGGACTACAGATTGGGGACCCAAAGCCATTGATAGGTAAAGCGACATCCCCTTATAGAAGGGTCGCAGGGAGGAGAGGAGCCAGTCAGGTATAGTGCAGCAACAATGAAATATGCAACTTTCCTCTAGCTCTTACATGCTTCCTCCCACCCACTATCATGAACCCAATTCCACCTGACAGATTCAGCTAGACCAGGGGATGTAAACCGGAGCTGGAAACATGGGGAATTCAGGACAGATGATCCTTTCAGGACCAGTGGGAAGAGTGGTGATACTGGGAAAGTGGAGGGAAGGTGAAGTAGAAAGGATCTACTTAAAAGGATCTACATATAACCTCCTCCCTGGGATACAGACAATAAGCAAGTGGGTGAAAGGCATCAAACAGTGTACAATATAACAAAATAATAATAATTTATAAGTTATTAAAGGTTCATGAGGGAGGGGGAAGCGAGGGGGAGAGAGGGAAAATATGAGGAGCTAATAGTAGAAGGAAAGTGTTTTGAGAATGATGATGGCAACAAATGTATAAATGTGCTTTGCATACAATGGATGGATGGATGGTGATAAGAGTTGTATGCGCCCCCAATAAAGTGATTTTTAAAAATCATGTCAAATCAGATGTGATCCCTTTACTGAGGATTTATGCAAAGCAGTTGCAGTAGAGAGTGGCTGTCGGAACACACTTATCTACTGTGGTAGGAAACATGGGATGTTAGGAGAATGGTTTGATACAATGTCTCATCATCATCATCATCATCATCATCATCATCATCATCGCTTCATTCTTATAACTTCTTGGACTTTTCAAAGAGTGTTCACTTGCACCTGATGTTCAAAGAGCATCAGGTTTGCTCCTTGTAGGACTCAGTGGGACATCAATCTGCCTGGAAACTGAAAGTGCAAAGCTGGAAAGCCTATTGCTCAAGATGTGAAAACACTACAGACTCAACAGTGAGAACACTAAAGGCTGGATCTTCCAAAGCAAAATGTAGAGATGTGGGCAGAATTAACAAAAACATCACAATTTGTCCCTCTCTATCTTGTCCGCAGATATTTATTTATTTATTTATCTATCTATCTATTTATTTATTTATTTTTTGGCATCACTGCCCTCCGGTGGTGGGAGTAGGAGGCCCAGCCTTTGCTCCTGTGAGCTGGAATTGAACTTCCATCCCAGTGGGCCGCAGTCCCACGCACAGCCACTACGCCACTGGGGCTCAGCCCTACATTTCTTATTGTTGTGTTCATCAATGTCAATTGTTCGCATCTGTCTGCTCAGTGGTTAATTTAATTTTTTAATCTTTGAGCAGCATCTTTGGAAAATTAAAATGCTTGATAAGTGAAAGACATTGAGAACACTCTTCCTTGCACATGTCATTTCTAAAAGTGATCATGCACAGGAGTCAGACTTTATTTCAATCTGTTCAAACCAATGCAAATAAATCTAGTCACTACACCTTCATTTGGTCAACAGTTTTAAAATTCAGAAACCTAGAATTTTTCAAAATGGGAAAATCAGTAACAGAGAGATATCTCTTTCCATTTCAGACCCAGGAAAACTTTTTCCAGCCATGTGGATATGTATGACATCATTCTTGGGCCATGTTGGTCAATCATTTAAAGAACTTACCTCTCAGGCGATGGCTGCAACCGCTTTTCTTGGGTGAGCTGTGTGGCATTAGCTGGTTTTGATGATTTCTCCAGCCTTATATTACCCGCAGACCAGATGTCTCCCACCCTTGCATTAAATAAAGACACATGGAACTGGACTGAGAATTTATGCAAGTAGGCATTCCTGGGCATAGTATCTTTAAGTCATATTTGTAGGTAAGTCAGAACAAGGAGCATATTTTTTTAGTCAGTCTCATTTTCATGCAAGAAGAGGCTGGAAGTTTTTTCAGTGGTTTAAAACCTGCAAGTGTAGCAAATGAAAGTGATTGTCGAAGAATTTGTTGTGATTAGCGGTTTCAATGGCTTCAAAGTGAGATCGTATTTGCATAACACTAAAGGGCAAGTATGAGTTGTCTGTAAGTCTGCTGTTCATGACCTGGGGATTTATTGTATAGATTTCAGAAAGTTTGGTTAAAAATGGCACTGGAATGTACCAATATCTCAGTATAGGCTATAAATGTCAGCATATTTCATACTGTCTTCATGTATAATGGCTCCTTTTATATTCAAATTATGGCTATTTATTACTTCACAAATTATAGTTTTTAAGTATCTTCAGCTCTTATCTAGAGATGTAATGTGGATCCACTGTCACAAGTTTTTCTTTCAGGCATTTTGCAAACAATCCAAAAATACACTCTTCATCTTTGATTGCATGGCATGTCTTGATGGAATAGTTATATTGATAATTATTCATATTTATTGTAGTTTCATGAAGATGTCTTAAAACATATATTTCACATTTCATTACTCTGCACCATAATGCAGCACAATGTATCACAAGCTTAAGCCTCAAACTACTTCTTGAGATTGCACAAGCACTTCATATCTCTGTAAAATGGGAAATACTCTTTAAAGTGTACTTTCTGAAGATCTATTTTCCTATACTCCTCCAGGTACTGCATTTCATAACTCTAGTTTTTTCCATTTTAGCTGTAATTGGCTTTTCATAAACTCTTAATGTTGTAAGGTATATTAGCTAGAATCGCATTCAGCTACCTGCAGCAGAAAACACGACCAACAGTAGCTTAAACGAGAAAGCGGGTTGCTGCTCCCAGATGATTTCTGTTCATCCTCCTTAGCAAACAGCCTTTGTCTTCATGATCACAACATGTGACTGTTCTTTGAGCATCCCCTCTGCCTTCCAGGAAGGAAATGATGGGATGGATGAAGGGTGATGGGAAGAAAGCCTTGATCCCAGGTCAGCTGAGTCGCTTTTTTATCTTTCCTTTTTATTGAGTTATAATTCAAATACTGAAAAATTCACCACTGTGAAACATACATACATTAGAGGTTGTACAAGCTTGTAAAACAATCACTGCTCTCTGATTTCAGAACATTTCAACCCGAAGTAATCCCATTCTCAGTAGCAGTTACTGTGACTTCCCACCCATTCCTTCCCCAACCACATTTTGTCGCTACAAATTTGTCTCAGCTGGACATTAAATGTGAATGAAATCATATACTCTGTGACCTTTTGTGTCTGACTTCTTTCACTTAGTATGTGTTCAAGGTCCGTCCATGTAGCATATGTCAGCATTCAGCCCTTTTTATGGCTGAATCATATTCCATTATATGGATAGGCATCATGTTGTTTATCTGTTCATTGGTTAGCAGCCCTATTGGCACAGGACTACCACTGGACTACTAATCACTATAGTAGTGGTTTAAGCATTGGGCTGCTAATCACAGGGTGGATGATTCAAACCCCGCCAGCTGCTCATGGAAGAAAGATGAGGATGGCTGACTGATTTTGTAATGGTTTCCAGGTGTGGAAAACCCCCGAAGTTCTACTCTGTCATATGTGAGTTGGAATGAACTCAATGAGAGTGGATTTTTTTTGGGGGGGGGGTTGTCCATCAGCTGATGGACATTTGGGTTGTTTCCAATTTGAGACTATTACATATAATGTTATGAACATGAATGTTTTATGTGAGCATATGTTTTCATTTCTCATGAGTGTGTACGCCCAAGAGGAGAACTGCTGAATCATATGTAACTCCAAGCTTTAACTTTTTTGAGGCACTGCCAAACTGTTTTCCACTGTGACAGAACAATTTTACTTCCCCACTAGTAATATATGAGGGCTCTAATGAGTCTCTTGCACTTGTGTCTCAAAAACCTCCTCACCCCTTCCCAGAGACTTCTGCTAATACCTCGTTGGTCAGAACGGGACTCTGTGGTCACTTCTATTAGCATCCTTTGTTAGCTGTGGTTTGGTTCCAATATGTGGGAAGCCAAATGCTGTTCCCATCCCTCAGTGACCCCTTTTTTGACCTTTTGTATTGTAATGTCTTGCGGGCAAGATAACCTTTGAATCCATGGGTTCACCTAATTAGCATGCGGACCTGTTTGAGAACTGCTTCCTGTCTTTTTTTCCTGCCGTTTCTTTGTAGCTATGCGTATGATTGGCTGATTATCCCTACCCCTCATTTCCATAAGTTGTACCTCCCCTTCCTGTTGCTAGCCTATATTAACCCTGCCTTTTGGCTCAATAGACAAGACTTGATCAGAATCCTGTCTTGTCTCCATTTCTCGCGTCTCTTGCCCTCTCCATTCCCAGTCCCCCTTTCAGGAACCCACATCGACTGATCCGTGGGTCGGATCACCAATACAGAGCAAGCTTATGCACAACAGAAGGAAGCCCTGGACCTGGACCTGCTCCATCCCCACAGTCGTCCCTATGTTTGAACTTACTGTGGCAGCCACTGTGTCAAGCCATCTTATTGAGGATCTTGCTTTTTTTCACGCCCCTTTACCAAGTATGATGTCCTCTAGAGATTGGGCTCTCCTGACATCATATCCATAGTATATCAGATGATGTCTTGCCATCCTTGCCTCTAAGGAGCACTCTGGCCATACTTATTCCTGCAGAGGTTGGTTTGTCCTTTTGGCAGTCCATGGTACTGTCACTATTCTTTGCCAGCATCACAATTCAAGTGCATCAATTCCTCAGTCCTCCAAAAGGCAGTGAAAAGGAGGGAGGTCCACAAAGAAATGAATTGACACAATGAGATATAATTCATTGACACAATGAATTGACACTTTTGAGATATAAAGCAATTGAAAGAATAGCAGAAATCAGGGGGAGCTATTGCCATCAGGAACGGAGCTTGAACTCCAGGTGTTTGCACTGAGAATTTTGTAGACTTAGAAGAAGATGGACACACGGCGATCTCCAGGGGACACTACAATATTGATAAGAGACAAGGTCCTTCTTCCAAAGCCTACAGGGAGTGAAAGCTTTCCCCCACAGCTGTGATTCTGCCTTCATATCTCTAGCCTCTGAAACTATTTGTAAGAGAATACATTTCTGTTTGTGATGTTTCCGCAATAGCAGCACTAGATAACCAAGACCGTGCTTGAATACTAATGTAAAGGTTGGCAGTTCAAAACCACCCAGAGGAGTCTAGAATGAAACGCCAGATGGCATGCTCTTGAAAGATGACAGTTTTATGTGTGACACATAGGGTCATCGGAACAAAGTTGAGGGCAACGAGTTTGGCTTTGGTAGAGAAAGAAAAGGTCCCGTGTCTTTGTCAGCTAAAGAGATGTTTCTGGTCATCTCTTCCCAAAGGAAATTCCCTCTTCAAAGCTCTTAGTAGATGGGCTTTCCATGCCAGCTTGAGTACCGACAGTGATAAGGCTCTTATCTCTTCGGGGAGCCTCCATTTCACATTCGAATGGCTCTTATTGCGAGTCCTTCATGTGCACCGAGTAGCATATTTGATATTTTCCCTTTAGAAATAACAAAACAAAGGGAATGCAGGGATAGAAAAGACATAAAGTCATTAATAATGTAAATGGGTTGTTCCAACTATTATTGCCCGGCTCACAGGAGCGTTCAGTAATTGCTTGTCTTCCTCCCTCCCTCCTGGCCCACCCCTGTATCTCTCCCTTCTTTCCTCTGTAATGGGATGGCCAGAAGGATGCATTCTGTTGTTCTGCTAAATTATTCATTTCTAGGACATCAGGGATGGTGCTGTCTAATTGACTTTGGCCCACACCTGCTACAACTTAATCATATGCACGCATGAATGCATTTTTTTTCCTATAGAAGAGAAGGCATCCAGTAACTGAAGAAACCAACACAGACCCTTCCATAAGCATGCTGGGTGCTTAATGAGTTGCTGAATAATATAACACTTCTTTAGTTCTTTGGCTGCCTCATGATTAAAGACTATAAATTTTATGATTTATCACTGATGCATTGGATGGGATAGACTTTGGAAAGCTCATGGATCACAGTGATTCTAAAGGAAAATAAGAAAAATAAAACTCTATAAAGCTGCTTATTTCTAATGCTGCTCCAACGGGGTATGTAATTTGTCAGGAACTTGTAGAGGGACAGTTATTCACCGGCAATGCCATTTCAGCCATCTCGTCTATAATTGATAATATCTTTCTCATAAGAATAAACTTGTAATAATAGGAATTAAAGTGATCCCATTCTATTAACAATCTACTCACCGATGACAGCTTCGGTTACACTGCAAAATCAAAAAGCGAGTCCTGTCTTGTTCTCTGTGCCAGTTTGGGCCAATGCTTGGGGCTCTTTCCTTTTTGGTCCTGCATCATCCTCAACATGAATCATATGTTTGAGTCCATTGTTGTAGCCACTGTGACAATCCTTCTCGTCCAGGGTTAGCTTTCTTCTCCTTGCCCCTCTACTTTACCAAACATGTCCTTCTCCAGGAGCTGGTTTCTCCTGATAATATGTCCAAAGTTTATGAGACAAAGTCTTACCATCCTTGTTTCTGGCTGTCCTTTCAAGATGGTTTGTCGGTTCCTTTGGTAGTCCGTGGCACTTTCAACATTCTTCACCAACACCGTAATTCAAGCTCTTTGATTCTTCCATGGTCTTTCTTACTCAGTGTCCACCTTTCACATTCAAAGGAGTCAATTAAAATACTATGGCTTGAGTTAGGCAGGTGTTAGACCTCAAAGTAACATCCTTGACAACCTTCAACCTTTCCTCCATTTAGCCTACTGTTGGTTAGTGGTCCAGTTATGAGGACTTCGGCTTTCTTTACCTTGAATTGTACTCCACACTGAAGGTTGTGATCCTTGACCTTCATCAACAAGTGCTTCGAGTCTTCCCAACTTTCAGCAAACACATTGTAGGTTGTTAACAAGCTGTCCCCCAGTCCTGATGCTTCATTCTTCTTCATGTAATTCAGCTTCTCTGGTTATTTTCTCCACATACAGATTGAATAATTATGGTGACAGAAAACAACTCAAACACACACCTTTCCCGATTTTAACCCACACAGTACTTCTTTGTTCTGTTTGCATAAACACCTCTTGATCCATGTACAAGCATTCTGGGTTTCTTCTGAAGGTTAACTAGAATTTGTTTTGAACCACATAGTTGAATGTCTTTGTGTATAAATATCTTTCTGGTGCTCTCCACTTGCATTCCAAATTCATCTGACACCGGCAATAATATTCTTTGTTAGAGGCCCTCTTCTAATCTGGCCCAAATCTCTTGCAGCTCTCTGCCACTGTACTGCTGCCACCCTTGTTGGGTGGTCTTTAGTAAAATTTTACTTGCATGTGATGTCAATGATACAATTCTACAATCTGAACAATCCCTTGGCTCATCTTTCTTAGGAATGGGTACAAATGGATCTTTTCCAGTCAATTAGCTGAAATGCAATCTTCCAAACTTTCTGACATAGACAAGTGAGTGCTTCCAGTGCTTCTTTAGTTTGATGAAATATTTTAATTGGTATTCCATCAAATCCTGGAGCCTTGTTTTTGGCTAATGCTTTCAGTATAACTTGAATTTCTCTCTTCAGAACTTGGAGTTCTTGCTCAGATGTAACCTCCTGAAATGGTACGATGTTTTTTGGTACAAAAACACAAAATGACTTTGTGTATACTTTCCATCTTCTTTTTTACTAAAAAAATAGTTTTATTGGCATGTATGTCACATATCACACTATTTAATTATTCAATAATATAAGAAGATTTGTGCAAACCTCACCACAATCAGCTTTCTTCACCACATTTGCTGATGCACACATTTGTCTTCAACAGTCCTGTCAGGAAGGTGAACATCATGAAATGCCAATTTAATAGAACAAAGTGTTCCTGCATTGAGGGAGTACTTGAGTGGAGGCCCAATGTCCATCTGCTACCTTAATACTAGGCCTATAAATATATGCACATAGATTCTATTTCCCCATCATCATATGTAAATATACTTACATGTGTACATAACTATATTTAGACCTCTATAAATGCCCTTTGCCGCTTAATTCTTTCCTCTATTTCCTCTTACTTTTCTCTTGTCCCACAATCAGGCTCAGCCTTCATTTGAGTTTCATTAATTCCTCTCAATTACATTACTCTTGATCAAGTCCTACCAGATCTCACACACCCTCCTCGCCACTAATGTTGGCTCACTTGTTATTCTCTTGTCCCTTGGTTGGTTGACACCACTTCCTTTCCCTCACCTCCTCCCTCCCAAGTCGAGCAGGAACCATCGGGTCAGTAGTTTTCTCCTCCAGATTGTTTATCCTACCTATCGTATCTAGATAGACCTGCAGAGATGATAATAGGCATTAAAAACAAGACCAAGCAAAAGAAAGAGACAAAAGAAAACAAAACAATGACAACAACAAAAAACCAATGACACACACACACACAAGCCTGTAAATAGTTCAAGGTTCATTTGTTGATGTTTAAGAGTGTTTTCTGATCAAATCTGATGGGGTGCCACGCCCTGACCCCAAAGCCTATTTTTGGTACTGCATTGGGACTTCTTTGCTCTGCTCCCCTGCTGCTCTGTTGCACAGTGTTTTGCTTCAGTGTGGTGGGGTCAGATTGGACACAGTTCCCACACTGTGTTTCCAGTGTTGTCCCCTGTAGGGCTCTGGGTTAGTGAGGGATGTCATGTCTCATAGTGGGGCTGACCTATGGTCCTTTCTGTGCCTTGACTGCTCTGAGTGGGGATATCATCCTCAAAGGTTGATGGGCCAGGATGTGGTCCACTCTCTCGTCCTCCCTCTTCATTTGCTCTGTGTGCTCTGATAAGACATCTTCTTCTCCCTGAGCTTCAGTGGTGTCCTCTGAAGTGAATTCTTTTGGGGGGAGGGGTATCTGTCCATGTAGTTGGGCTTGGGGCCGACCCTTCAGACCTCTCTGCTGGTTCCCTGCTTCATTCAGTATGTTGCATTAGCTCAGAAGCCACAGTGCCCACATGGAAGAAGCACACCGTCCTGTGTGATGATCAGGTGTCGAAGGGACCAGGTATCAGGCATTAAAGAACAAAAGATCACTTCATTGTGTGCTTACCTTTCCAATATGCTTGCTGAAAACAAATGGATGCACAAGCGAATGTGGTGAAGAAAACTGATGATGCCCAACTAGCAAAAGATAACGCATCTGGGGTCTTAAAGGCTTGAAGGTAAACAAGTGGTCATCTAGCTCAGAAGTAACAAAGTGCACATAGAAGAACCGCACCAGACTGTGTGATCATGAGGAGTCAAAGGGATCAGGGATGAGACATCAAAAAAAACACAAAAACCATAGCATTGTAAATGAGGGGAAATACAGATCTGGGATGCAAAGCCCATCTGTAGGCAACTGGAAATTCTCTTACAGAAGGATGCCAGGGAGGAGATGAGACAGTTAGGTTTCAGTGTAGCAACAATGGAACATACAACTTTCTTCTCGTTCTTTTTGTTTTGTTTTTGTTTTGTTCTTGTGGTATCACTGGCCTGGTGGGAATAGGAAGCCCAGGCTTGCTCCTGGAGAAATACTGCTGGATTTGAACTGTCAACTCTGTGGGCCACAGTCCTGCACACAACCGCTATGCCATCAGGGTGCAGCCATCTTCTAGTTCTTAAATGCTTTCCCCCCACCCCCACCCCCCCACACACTATCATGATTTGAATTATACGTTATAAATCTTGCTAGACCAAAGGATGTACACTGGTACAGATAGGAATTGGAAACACAGAGAATCCAGGACAGATGATCCCTTGAACCAGTGGTGAGAGTGGTGATACCGGACAGGTGGAGGGAAGGTGGGGTGGAAAGGGGGAACTGGTTACAAGGATCTACCTAAAGCCTCCTCCTTGGGGGATGGACAACAGAAAAGTGGGTCGAGGGAGATGTCAGACAGAGTAAGATATGGCAAAATAATTATAATTTATGAATTATCAAGGGTTCATGAGGAAGGGGAGGATGGGGAGGGAGGGGGAAATGAGGAGCTGATATTAAGAGCTCAAGTAGAAAGTAAATGCTTTGAGAATGATGATGGCAATACATGTACAAATGTGCTTGACATACAATGGATGGATGGATGGATGGATTGCGGTAAGAGTTGTACAAGCCCCCAGTAAAATGATTTTAAAAAGATTCATACCTCAAAAAAAAAAATCACCAGCAGTTCTGAAGGGAGAAGACTGGGCTGTGTACTCCCTTAAACAGTGACAGATGTGGAAAAGCACAGCGGGTCACCACGAGTCAGCTGTGACTTGGGCCCAGGGAGCTGGGAGTGGCGGATGCTTGTGCTGGCTCTTTGAGCTCCTCTGTTTAAGTGCTCAGAGGGGTATGTTCTTCACGAGTGTTTGGTTCCCAAACCCCAAATCACTGCCATCACGTGAGCCTATGGGAAAGGCTGGACCTGTCCCTGTGGGCTTCCAAGGCGGTTCCTCTCTATGGGAGGAGAAAGCCTTGTTTCTCTCACTCAGAGCAGTTTCCAACTGCCAACCTTGTAGTTCTCAGTCCAAAGTGTCACCACCCTGCATGCCAGGCTCCCTGTTCACTTTGTGGGCCAGTCTAGTTTGTGACAGGTTGTCTCTGGCTCTCCCTGGACTGTCATAGCCATCTCAGGGGGCATGGCTCTTCTCTTAATTGTCACCACTGGGGATGTGATGGAGGCATGGGGAAGCCAAATGCCTTGCAGAGAACACAAAGCCCCTAAGATTCGAATCCAGGTCTCCCAACCAATTCGTATGCTCACAAAATGAGGGCAGGAAAATGCTCTCAGAAATGGGTACGTGCAGGAGGAAGAGGTGAAGTGGAAATAAACACCTTTCCATCATCTCCACCGAAGAAAATGATGGATTCCCCCTTGAGGAAAATTCAGCTTGGTCCCACTGCCGTGTAGGTATCCAACACAGTATTAAAAACAACAACAACAACCACCAACACATCTTTCCTGTGGGCTTCCAAATGACTCCTTTTAATATAATACTCTACTGATTCTAAGCCACAAATACAGATCCCTCCAAACAAAATTACAGTGCATTTTGGTGTTGTTTTTTAAAAACTATAGGTGTAGCCTGGTCAGTCTGAGAAAAGTTTGCATTCTAGGCTGTCTTACTAACGTGCTTCCTATTGTTCTTACCACCATTCAAGTGATAGATAAAATTTCCACAATTTCCCATGTGTTATGTCCAAGAAAGAAGCAATGGCTACTATAAATTTGGGACCGACAGTCCAGTGCCCTCCTCAACCAGATAACGAAGTCTCTTCTGCATGCAGAGTCCCCTCACCTTCCAAAGCTAAGGCCATGTATTCATTGTCACTGAGGGAATTTCATCTGATTCCCTCTTTGAAAAGGGTTTCTCATGAATGCATTACTTTCATATTCTCCACCTTTTGTTCAGGCAAAGAGAATTAGGTGATCTTGTCACATACCAAGAAGAGAACATTTATATACACATGAGAGTCAAAACCTCTCTAGAAATGAGTGGAAGGTCAGTCAGTCTCTCTGAAACGTGAAGTCCTGACGGGAGGAAACAAAGAAGTGCGTTCTGGCTATGTGGTGACAAAAGGCTCCAGAGTGAAAGAAAGCTGTAATTGTTTTCATAGCTAACATCCACGCAATAGAGCAGTGATGAATGCCTTAAAATTTTTTTTTTTACATCAGCCAGACACAATGCTAACTACAATCTCATTTAGTTTTCTAGACAGTACCAGGAGGTAGCAAGTATCACCTCTGACACTATTGTTAACTGCTGCAGAATCAACCCCCAATCTTTGGAAATCTCATGTACAACATTGACCAGCCATGCATCGTCCTGGCGGCCAATGTCGGTTGAGATGGTGGTGAACTGATTTCTCAGAGAAAGATCCCGGGAACTTCTTCCCCGTCCACCTTAGCCCAGAATCCCTGATAAAATCTCTGAAACATCACAGCAGCATGCAAAGCCTCCACGGACTAATGGGTGGGAGTTATGCATGATGTGCATATTGGCTGGGAATGGAATTTGACTCTCCCACATGAAAGGCAAGAATTCTACAAGAGCACCACAAATGCCTCATGTCTTCACATTCAAGATGTGGAAACAGAAGGTTACAGAAGATATAGAAAGTGTGTCAGGTCTTACAGAAAATAATGAGTATAGTAAGGACTCAGTTTACCATTATCTAAATCTAAATCTACACTGTTTACCATTTTCTACAATCTCTCCTTATTTCTTTGCAGGTAGGCCTACTTTTATCATTAAGGAGTGTATTAGATAGCTATTGCTATGTAACAAATCAGAACTAGCAGACTGGGGCAGGCACAGGGAGAGGGGTAGGGATGAAAAAAAAAGTGAAAAAGTGAAAAAAAAAAAAGCCCTAAATTTATGGAGGGTTTAACAGGATGTTGTTGTTGATTTCATTTCTTGAGATAGGCTGTGTAAATATATATATATATATATATATATATATACACACACATATATATACATACACACATATATATATGAAGCTCACCTCAAAAACAAAATAAAACAAAACAGAAAGAGTACTTGGTTGCCCAGCACAGCAAACCCTTGTGATCATCTGTTTTCTGTGGGTGATTCTGGGCACAGCTTCCCTGGGTGGTCTGCTTCCCGGTCTCTCACAAAGTTGCCAGCAAGGGGTCTGCCAGGACCAGGTAGGAACTCAGCTGAGGTGTGACGGGGCCCGGATCCACTTGTGAGCACAGACATTTGGGCAGCAGCTGGTCCACGTGGGTTGTCAGGTTGGGGGCTGTCCCCCACTCTCACTCCCACTCACTCACTCACTCAGTCCTTTTCTCTCCTCCACACGATAACTGGTTTCATCAAAACCATCAAAAGAAAGGGCACACTGGCAACACAGAAGTGACCATCTTCTGTCACTCCATCGTGACCGTGGCATTCTGTTATCTCTGCCATGTGCTGTCCCTCAGAGGCAAGTCCAGGAGACTTGGTTACAGGGTAGTGGTGGTGAACCCCTAATGGCAACAGCAGCAGTTCAAAATCACCCGCTGCCCCAAGGGAGAAAGGCCCAGCTCTACTCTGATAAAGACTTAGCGTCTTAGAAACTCCCTGTCTTTTAGGGTCCCCTTTGAGTTGGACTGGACAAGACGGCAGTGAGTTTTGTTTCCGTTCTGTTTAGAGACAAGTCACTGGTCCTGCCCACGCTCAAGGGGAGGGGATTCTACCAGGAGGCGAATGAATGAGGGACCATCTCAGCGCCTTTCCGCTCCATAAAAGCCTTTCTGGTTCCACCAGCTGCAGAAACTTGTCACAAAGTTCCTTGTCCAAGATGAAAGAAAGGTTTCTGATGGGTGTGTGTCTCAAATGCCAACTGGCTTTAAAAAAAAAGGCTTATTTTTAAAACACCATTATTTATTTGTTCTTAACACTGGAGACTTACTGCTCATTAGCTGTATTGTCACCTTGTTTCTGGGACAATCTTGTCCCTGGAGAAATATGCACTTAGTGAGGTGAACGGGTCATGAAATAAATATCTGGGCTTCTGTTCCAACTCTGTGCGTGAACTCCTTGGTCATTCAAAGGTTGTCTACCATGGGAAATGCACAGCAATGTACATACTGTTTAAATATGTACTAACGGTCTAAGCTAAGGTTTGGGGAAGGCTAAAGCCCTAAGCTGACAGTAAAAGGAGAACAACATACTGCCACTGAGAAATTGTCTCTAGGAGTTGTCATTTGCATTGCTTTTTAGTGTCTCAAATCTGGTTGTATCATTGGAATGTAGCCTGCCTGAGTTGTAGCAACTTGAAAAAAAAAAAGCTCTCCAGCACTGTCACCACATACATACGCATGTGTACATGTATGTGAAGATATCACTCAGATTTTAGCACCATAAATTCTCACTGCTGCCGTGAAACTGTTCCTTTTCAATCCTCTCGATGCCTGCAGCATCCAAAAGAGGCTTTGGCAGACTTCCAGAGTCCAGGTACATTGGGGTGGATGCAGACCCACCCATCTCCTGTCTTCCTCTAATTTCTTCAATAACTTCAGCCGAGAGTGGCATTGGTTTACCAAGGAAAAGCTAACAGATTTTTTTCTATAAATAACTGGTTGACAGTGCTGTGGTGAAAATTTATATAATAGAACCCATGCTTAAATAATAAGGTAGCAGCTTTGGACTGTGAATTTTAAAATATTTTATTGAAATGCAGACTGATTAGCAGGCAAGATTCTTCTAATTATTTTAATTATAGGCTCTTAATGACAAGAAGCTGTAGAAATAAAAACACATTAAAATTACATTTTTAAATGAAACGGCACCTGGAAGCCCCACTGTCTACAAAGCAAGTCCAGATCCTCTGTTGTTACCTAGAAACAATGCCTGTGTACACAGAGGTTATGGAGATGTTTTTAGCTGGGGGTGGGAGGGGTGATATATGACCTGCTTTCTCTCTGGGTGCGCATAGGCTAAAAATGACCTATCGAGCAATGAAAAGAACTGGATGATGAGACAAGAGGCTCTTGCTCTGCTCAATGGTGTGGCCATGTAGGCTTGTCATCTCTCTTGGCCTCAATTTTTTTTCACTTGTCAAATGTAGGGGCTGAAGCTAATGAGCTCTAAAGCCACTTCATAATTCCATGAGTTAAGGTTTCTATTGTAAGTCATGATCTGCTTTTAGGGGACCTAGAGGAATCACATATGCCAGCAAACGGGAATGTACATGTCCAGTGGACTGAGGGTCTCTTTCAGGACACAGAGCAAAGCTTTTCTTGGAGTTTATCAAAGCCAAACTTGGGTCCATATGCCCAGTCTTTTATTGAGCACTTTGTCTGTGAAGGTGGGTACACATCGAGTCTATGTCAGGCCTTGGGTTAGCCACTGGGAATATACTAAGACACAAAGGAAATGTGGTGGTTCGGCACAGTGATAACGTGATACGTTGAAGCCAGGTAACTTGGGTTGGACTCAGCTCTCTGACTTACCCGCTGTCTAGCCTCCCAAACCCAAGCTCACTGCCATCGAGTCAGTGCTCACTCACAGTCACCCTTTGTGAGTGTCCGAGACGGTAACTGCTTACGAGAGCAGAAAGGCCAGTCTTTCTCCCTGAGGAGCTGCTGGAGGTTTCAGACTTGCGAATCACAGCCCCATGCATAGCCACTACACCGCAGCGCTCCTCATGCTATAATCTAGGGCATTTTACTTAATTCCCAATACTTCATCCATAAAATTAGTACTTTATCCACTAAATTAAAAAGAGCTTATATAAGTAAATCGCTTCCATCAAGCTAATCCTACCTGATAGTAAACCTGCAGGACACAATTGAGCTGCCCCTTCCCCAGCTGTAACCTTTGCAGAAGCAACCCACCACATCTATGTCTCATGGAGCAGCTGGGAGATTCAAACCTCAGATCCTTCAGCACGTGGCAGAGTGCTTTAACTACTGCTCCACTAGGGACTCAGTATATTGGATGATTCTTCAAACAAGGGCTGATGCACACAAAGTTCTGCATGGTGTCAGCTATTCTGGTGGGACAGGCAGCCTATCAGACCAATTACAGTGCACTGTGAAGTGGGCTGATGAAGAGGTCTTTAAATATCTGAAACTTAAATATCTGAAAGAGGATGCTTACTCACACCTGGGACGATTAGAAAACAACCTAACAGAGCAATTGATAAAGTGTTAAATCATTTTTTTTTAGTCAAGTGCCTTTAAAAGAGTACACTGTGTGCTAGCAGTAGACAAAGTGGGGCAAAGACCCTTGATAGTTGAAATTATTAAAGAACATTTTATGGGGGAAATTAGCTATCTCTTCTTGCCGTGAATTTCTTCTTGAATTTCTTGGTGGTTTCAAATGAAGTCTGAAAGAGTGCTGATTTTGTCTTGATGGCTGCTCCCTGACTGATCTTGTTCGTCACCTGTTTTTCTAAATGCCTTATGTGTGTTGGAAGGGAATTATATCCTCTGTTTCTGGAGTTAGAGACTTGACATTGTGAGCCCACACTGCTTCATTGGAGTTGTTCAAATCTCCTTCATTCTCTCTTATTTTATGTTTGATTGATCCATGAAGGTAAGTACAAGAGGATTGCTACTTGGGTTTCCGGCATCTGTGCCAGGGTTTTTTTTATCTTTGTTTCCCCGCAAACAAAGCCTGTTTTGAGCTGCCTCTATGATGGGTGAATGGGTGGAGGAAAGTGCTCTCAGTTATGAACTTGTTTTATTCTCCTTAGGGTATCTTTAAAATAAGATGTTTCACCAAAACAATGACTTCTGAGAGAATCTACTGGGGAAGTTAAATTCACTCAGAGAGGCTAACTTAGAACGTTATGGCAACTGTGTTTTGGGATCCCAAAAGTTTGGTCGATCTATTTTTTCTCAAAGGACACAGAATAATTATAGAGGGGTAGTAGGAAGAAGTTTTAAGAAAACGGAAAGCTGAATTGATGTAAGAAAGTCAAGGAAAGAGTGATGCCCCCAAAAACAAAAACAAAAAACGAAAACAAAAAGTCAAAGAAAGTTGTAAATATGATCTTTTTTACTCCTCGTCAATGTACCATTGCAATTGCTATTGAATGATCTTTGGCAAAATTTTACTTGGATGTGATATTGTCCCATTATTCCCTCACTCTGTTGGGTCATCTTTCTTTGGAATGGTTAAAAATATGAATCTCTTCCAGCCGGTTGGCTGAGTAACTGTCTTCCAAATTTCTTGGCATAGATGAATATGTGGGATGCCGGCAGGGAAATGGCAGAAAACCAACCTGGCTAGAAAGAACAGTGACTCCTAGGGACCCCATAGGACAGGGTAAAACTGCCCCTTTGTGGTTTTGAAACGGAAGCTCCCCCGCAGTATACTGCTTCAGCCTTCTCCTTCAGAGAAGCTGGCGAGCTTGAAGTTGATTTTGCGGTTAGTGGCTCAATGCACAGACCACTGCATAACCAGGACTTCTTGGGGACTCCAATGTGAGGCTTGGATGTCCTTCCTTCCTTTTCACTGCATATTCCTCATCCCCTGAATATCTTGTTCACCACTGCATCCTTTCTCCCTACCACGGGGCCTGGCACAATCTGTGTGGGTGGAATAAGAGAAGAAACACTGGACAGACAAACGAGGATAAGGAAAAAAGACTGATCACCTGTAACCTGATTTCCCCAAACACTAAGCATTAGTCTTTTTGGCTTCAGCTGATCCAAAGCCCAGCTGCCACTCTCTTCCTCCCACCGATGCCTCAAGATCTGTGAGCTAGTCTCAAAAGGAGGCCGACAAGAGTCCTCTTTAAAGAGTCCAGCAGCTTCTCAGGCACAGCATCTTACCCGCTATTTTCATTTCTCGCCTCTCGTATCTCTCTGTGCAGCACACTCCTCTTCTTCGGTTTTAGGGGCGCAGCACTACCCGATCCTGGATGGATGGTGACTAGGGGGTGAAGCGAAAGCCACCAATACCTGGTCACCAGCAGGCATTTCACCAAGAGCCTGATAACGGAGTGACCAGATGAAGCTGTGTTTTAGAGCATTAGACGTGAAAGGCAGGGGCAGGACTTCCCCTCAAAGGGAACTTTCAGTCCACTGCTACTCTTGGGGACTGTGTCGTTGGCTCACGAGTCCGCAACCTTATGAAGAGCTACAGGAAATGCTGCCTGTCCCTGTGCTGCTTCAGGACGAGTGTGAGTAGGTTTGTGTTCACGCTTGTGGCTTCATGTCCACTTATCTCCACGAGGATTTCCCTTGTGTGTGCTGATCTCTTATTTATCCTCAAAGGCCTCTTTAGTATATTCTTTCACTAGGAGGCATTCTCCGATCTACAGGTCTCTTTTACGTGCGCTATCCACACAGAATTTTAGTTCCCTTTCCTTTGGCTAGCTCTTGTCAAACATATTTACTGAAACTAGTTCCTCTCCAGTACCCTGTCTGGGATACTGGTGTATGTGAATAAATTTTAAGAACGGTCACCTTATTACCTGTATATGTTTCTATTTGCTCTCCATGTTGTAGTTCCTGTAACTCCTTCAATAATCACTGGGACATTATGACTAGATCATTGAGTTTCTTCTACAGATTCATCCTTTGCTTCCTCTGTACCTGGTGAAGGGATATCTGACAGTGGTTACTTGCCCGTCTTTCTCTATTGATTATGTCCCTGGTTGATGAGGACTCCAATTCCTTACATTCCTCCCTAGAGGGAGCTGGGATTGAATGGGGTGAGCAGGTACTCTAGTCTCCAATTCTAGGAAAACTGGAGTATATCTAGACAAGTACTCATAGGGTCACAAAGAGAGAAATCCATGGTCGATCCTGGGGCACAAGAAAAAGATGGGTGAAAAAGAAAAAGGTGGGTGCTATAAACCATACAGAAAACTGATTATTCAAAAGGAGATAGGGCTGGACTAATAGTTGGGGTAACATGATAGTCAGCTCCAGAGGACCGGGTTGTAGGTCTCTAAACCCCTTCCACACCCTGAAACCAGAAATAGTCATAGAGGTGAGAACAAAGACTGAGCTTATCAATTGGAGTCCACATGACTTAGCTATTTCTGGGCAGAGGTGGTCAACAGAGTCATGAACCATAGAGAGCCTATTGAATGTCTTATATACGTCAGGATTCAGAAGCTGTAATTTTAGTGTACAAATCTTTAGTTCTGGTGATTTATTTAGTATTTCAAACTGTACTGAATGCAATGTGTTGAACAAGATCTCTAGAGAAGCAAGTGTATATACAGTGTATATACACTGTAAAGTGTATATACAGAGAATGAGAGAAAGACTCATGTCAAGGAACTGGCTCATGAAGTTACAGTGGCTGCTTAGTGTCCAGTCCTTAGGTAAGGTGTATGGATGGAGACATCTCCTAATTCACATTGCTATATGGGTTTACAAATCCCAAAATCCACAGATCAGATGGCAGGCTGCGGGCTCAAGGACAGAGGATGTCAATGAATCTCAAGAACCAGAAGAAAATGATCCCAATGCAGAATTCAGAACAAGTGTGGGTTTTCAGAATGGCTAATTCTATACATAAATATAATTTTCAGGCAAGCTTAAAACTGAGTGGTTGATCACATCCAACCACGTTGTTGGGGATGATTACGTTATTACAGAACTGCTAAAACACTTCATTGCCTCACTGCCAGGTTATGTCATAACTGCAGAACCACCGGGCATCATGGTCCCACCAAGTTGACCCAGAATCATCAAGAGGCATAAACACTTCAGAGATCTCTTCTCTTTCGGTAGGTAGCTTTCTCCCCCGAAAATTGTTGCTCTATAATATTTGTGCTATTTTCCCAGTTATCTGCAAGTTTTATTTCTAGGGAGGGGCCGGGGAGTGTTATGGGCCAATTTAGAAAGCAATCGTCAACAAATAACTTAGAGCAGATGAAGTTGTTTTTTGTGTTCAGCCACCCCCATTCTCTACACTCAAATGTCTTCTTACTAGTTCTCGTCCTTGTTTCATGTCCCAGGTTATTTTCATTATCTGTGAAGACTGTTATGACCCTCCTTCCTTGCTTACACTTCTTGACTATATTTACCCCCACTTGTGCCTTATTCTTAGCTGTTTAAATTAGTTCCAAAGCCATTCGTCCAGAACAGTGTCCTTCCTTGAGGGGAAAGGAGGACTGAAATAACTTGTAACCCTTGGACCCGGAGAGACCAAGTCCTGGGACCTCCTGGCATGTTTTGTGAAAGACACTGGCGATGTCTTTATTGTTGCTCCTGTTTCACAAGGCATCGGTGGAATTTAGACTTTTTATCCCATTGAGGTAATTGATTCATCATCTGATTTAAATCCCTGCGTCTACTGAGATGACAAGGCAAGTCAACAAAAAGGCAGGAAGCTGGCTCTGTGGTAGGAAATTGACTGGAATTCCACGTGCTTTAGGCTTATCCCATTTACATGCTAAGTTCAACATCGCTCCTGCTTTTCCCGGTCCTGAGCTTTCCTTGCCCCCTTTTTTTTCATTTCACGTTGAGTGAGCAGCTTTCATATTCGAAACCTGCTGCCAGGGATCCCGCTCTGACTCATGGCGAGTCTACAGGGCAGAGCAGAGCTGCCTCGTGGCTTTCTAGGGCCCCAGATCTTCATGGGAACAGACAGCCTCATCTTTCTCCTGGTTAGTGTCGGTGAAGACAAACAGCGGATGGCAGTCAGCAGCCCAATGCACAACCACATCCTACCGGAACGCAAACATTTCTATATCTAGTCCCCTTGACGTTGGCTTATATAGCCTGAAAAACGAGAAAAGAGTCTCTCCTTCTCTCCCCTCTTCCTTCATCTCCCTCCCCACTTCCCCCACTGCTTTTCACTGCCACCTTGAAGAAGAGTCTTCTAAAGAATGTTGGCTATTTGAGGAACTGCCATTCTAACGAACCAAAATGATTTTTGCTGTTTTAGAAAGAGTACAAGACTTGTGAAATGATTCGTTGACTTCTCTTTCAACCAATCCCTCCTACAAGGACAAGCTAGATATTGGAATTGTTACTCCATATCAAAAGGTAAATGGCCGTTGCTAGCTCTTGTCAAATCAACTATTTTTCTAGGCAACCTTAGTTTTTATTTTGGGGGCATCACTACCCTCTGGTGGTCGTGGGAGCTACTTAGCGCTGCTCCTGAGAGCCGCCGCTGGATTTGAACCTCCAAGCTCGCGGGCCGCAGTCCCGCACTCAACCACTTACGCCACGGGGCTCAGCCCCTCAAGGAAACCTTATGTACAAAGAAATGAAGCATTGCCTGGTCCGACATCATCCTCAGCATATCAATGAGGAAGTGCAAGTCCTTTATGGCAGCTATTGTGTCCATCTATCTCACCAAAGGTCCCAGGCCTTTCTTGGTCCTTCTCTAGCGATCAATCCCTCCTAAAGTGATGCCCAAAGCAAGCAGACAATGATCTCTTGTGATCTCTAAGGTTTTCAGTGACTAATTTTTGGAAGTAGGTCCCTGGGCCTTTCTTCGCAGTCTCCCACGAAACCTGTTCACCATGCTGGTGCTTGAAATACTGGCAGCCACGCTTCCAGCATCATAGCAACATGTAACGCACACAGTAATGACAGACAGGGGGTAGAAAGTTAAATTAATTCCTTTTTTCGGGTTACATTTTCAAAGCTTCCTCTACAAACTTCCCCCATGTTGTACTCACCAGCCATTAATTGCCACTGCAATTAATTAACGATGGTCACAGCAGAGCCCTTTATTGGGAACCTGGAATCTGGGACAAACAGTGCATGGAAAACTCCCACAAGAGTAACTTTGTGAGTGCAGCTCAGAGCAAATGCTTCATTTAAATTTTCCACGGAGCATATTTTTTGGTGTAACTAAACTGCTCCCCTTAGTCTCTGCAGATCTCTCGACTTCCCCAGTCCCTGCTTGTTCCCTTCTATCAACCATGAGAAACGTGCTCCCTCTGAGTTGTCAGGGTTCCTTACACGCCGATCTTCCTGTCAGTCTCTGCTGCCCCTCTTATCTACTCTCCCTCTTTCAGTCTGTAAAGGGCCCCATCCTTCCCAGTGGGATGCATTTGTGCTTCTCCCAGGACTTTTCTTATCTCTGATTATGGTTCTACTGTGTAGTGGTTTCTAGTTTCTCTATCTTGTTTGGATTGGGGATTTTTTCGCTCTCACTTTGTGTTGCAGTGTTTGGGAATGTGGCTGGTCAGATTGGGCTTCTCTTGCCTACTCATCCTTCTCCTTTGAAGGGGCCCAGCACTGGGATTGGTCCTCTCCATCTGTTTATTGGGGTCAGCATCTTCTCACGGAGACCTTGTTCTGTATCTCATCTCCACAGGTCATCTGTGTTTTTCAAAGTAAGTTGTTAGGTGTAAATAAGTCATTTATAGTGACCCTAAGTGCAGCAGAAGGAAACATTGTCCAGTCTGGACAGTCCTTACAATCATTGCTATGTTTGAGTTCATTGTAGTAGCCACTGCATTAGATCCTCTCCTTGCTCTTCCTCTTTTTCCCTGATCCTGTACTTTACCAAGCAGAATGTCTTTCTCCAGGGACTGGTGTCTTCTGATAGTATGTCCAAAATGTGTGAGATGATATCTTTCTCCCCATCCTTGAGTCCATGAATCATTCTGGCTATACTACCTTCAAGATAGATTTTTTTTTTTTGCTGCTGTTCTTCTGACAGTTCACAGTAACTTCAGTGTTGTTTGTCAGTGCCATAATCTAACTGTATCAATTATTCCATGGCCTTATTTATTCACTATTCAACTTTCCAATGCATATGAGGAAATTGGACCACTTGTCTCTCAGTTTGTCATACTGTGGTGGTTTGTGTGGTGCTGAGATTCTGGAAGCAATGGCACTGGTCGTTCAAATGCCAGTTGGGTCACCCAAGGTGAACAGACTTTTTGTTTGTTTGTCTAATTAATTAAATACTTTTATTGGGGGCTCAGTGAATAGGTTTTAGCAGAGTTTCCAGACAGAATCATCTACAAAGAAGGAATCAGACTGCCACTTCTGAGGCGTGAGTCACTGAAACCTTATAAATAGCCAAACAGTGCCAGATAGTGAAAATTCCATCGGTAATTGTGTTAGTCTGGGTAGACTAGAGAAACAAATTTATAGACACACATATGAATATAAGGGTAAGGATTATATACGAAAGGAATGGAACATTGAGAAAGTGTCCCAACCCAGTCCAGTTCAAAGTCATAAGTCCAATATTAGCTCATATGCCCGATACCAGTCTATATTGTCTCCTTCTGGCTCACAAAGTCATAGGTCAGTGGATACAGAATCCTGGCACTGGCAAGGATCTCCCCATGGCTCCTTGCTTCCAGGGCTCAGGGTCCATCAACAGCATCCAATGGTGGCAGAAGCAGCTCAGTGGTAGCAGGGGTCTTCATGTGTCTTCTTCAGCTTCAGATGTCTGGTTCCATCAGGGTAAGGCCATATGGCTTCTCCTCTGGCTCCTCCAGCTCCTGGGATCCTGCCATCTTGTCTTGTCCATTGGTCATCATCTCAGAGACTACTAACTCCCAACAACCGGGGAGATAATTTCTCATTTCCACCAGGGAAATACCGCGAGATTTCCCAGAAATCTCAGGAGAAAGCCATGCCCACGAAGAGGCCTCATTGGCTACTCAATGGCTATCTCCAGATTAACAGGCTAGACTTCAGTCCCACATCTCAATCATTAAATTGACATAAAGAATACCTGACTGCTACAATAATGGTGGAATATTACCAGACACAATATTGGGAGATGAGCCTATCAGGTTGGAAGGGATTCAAAATCTGACTGAGGAAGAGCTGCCTTCTTAAAGTAGAGCTGATTATAGTGATATGGATAGAGTAAAGCTTTCGGGACTTCCATTTGCTGGTGGAGCATGACTCAAAGGAAAAGAAGCAGTTATAGATATCTTAATAATTGGAATGTACAAAGTATGAATCTAGGAAAATTGGAAGCCATGAAAAATGAAATGGGATGCATGAAGATCAATATCGTCAACATTGGTGAGCTGAAATGAACTGGTATTGGCCACTATGAATCATATGGTTGACTAAACTGGGAAGGCAGATTCAGGATGAATGGTGTCACATTTCTCACGAAAAAGGGCATTTCAAGATCTCTCTTGAAGTACAATGCTATCTGTGTTAGGATAATATTTATTTGCGTACAAGTAGACGATTTCAGTATAATTATTATGAAATTTTACTTATCAAACACTTAAGCTAATGATGAAGGAATTGAAGAATTCTACCAAATTCTTCAGTCTGGAATTGATTAAACACACAATCCAGATGCATTGGTAATTATTGACAATTGGAATGTGAAGGATGAAAACAAAGAGGAAGGGTATGGTAGTTGGAAAATACAGCCTTGGTGATAGAAATAGAATTTGATAGAGTTTTGCAAGACCAGCAACTTCTTCATTGCAAATATACCTTTTCAACAACTAAAATAATATACAAGTGGATTTTGATAGATAGAATATACAGAAATCAAATTAACTACATTTATGGGACCAGAAGATGGAGAAGCTCAATATAGCAACCAAACCCAGCCCAGACACTGACTGTGGTACAGGCCATCAATTGCTCATATTCCAGCTTAAAGTTGGAAAGAAAATAAAGCAAGTTTACTGGAGCCAAAATATGACTTGAGTCCATCTCACTTGAATTTTGAGGACATCTCAGCAGCAGACCTGATGCATTGACCACAAATGACAGAAGGCCTGATGAACATTATACATGAAGAAAATAAAAGGTCATTAAAAAGATAAGAAAAAAAAGATAAATGTAGGTGTTAGCAGAGACTCTAAAACTTGGTCTTGATTTTAGACTAGTAGCAAGTGGAAGAAATGATGAAGTAAAAGAGCTATATAGACAATTTCTAAGGGTAACACACACATAAAAAAAAACAAAAGAAAATATGCTGAAATGTGTAAAGACCTGGAGTTAGAAAACCAAAAAGAAAGAACACTTTCAACATAGCTTAGCTGAAAGAACTAAAAAAGTGTCAAGCCTTGAGCTGCAACAGAAATATTCTATAGGCAAAATCTTGAGTGATCAGGAAGCAACAAAAGAGGATTGAGAGAATTCACAGAGGCATAATACTCAACAGAACTATTTGATGTACAAGTATTTCAATTGTTTCAAGAGGTAGCAAAGAACCAAGAATCCAAGGTACTGAAGGAAGATGTCCAAGCTGCATTGAAGGCATTAGTCAAAAAACTCATTTAGTCAAAACTAATTAGTCAAAAAACTAGGCTCCAGGAATCTAAGGAGTACTAACTGAAATGTTTCATCAAGCTGATGAGGCATTGGCAGCATTCACTCATTTATGCCAAATTTGGGAGACAGCTACTTTGTCAACTGACTGGAAGAGATATAAATTTATGCCCATTGCAAAGAAAGGTGACACCGTGTAATGCAGAAATTATAGAACAATATCATAATATCATATGCAAGTGAAATTTTGAAGATCATTCAACAATGGTTGCATTAATACAGGGACATAGAGCTGCCAGAAATTCAAGCTACACTTAGAAGAGGACTTGGAATAAAGGAACTCATGACTGATGTCAGATGGATTGGGGCTGAAAGCAGAGAATACCAGAAAAATGTTACTTGTGCTTTATTGACTATGGAAAGGCACTCAACTGTGTGGATTATAACAAACAATAGATAGCACTGGCAAGCAAGGGAATTCTAAAACAATTGTGCTCACGGGGAATCTGTACATAGATCAAGAGGCAGAACAAGGGAAAACTGCAGAGCTTACAGTCAGGCAACGTGTACATCTCATCATACGTGTTCAGTCTGTTTACTGAGCAAATAATCAAAAACCCTGGATTACATGAGGAAGAATGGGGCATCAATTTGCAATATGCAGAGATACAACCTTACTTAATGAAACTGAGGAGGAATTGAAACACTTGCTGATGAAGATCCTGATGAGAATTGCCACCTTCAATGTCAATTAAAACTCAAAGTAAAGAAAACAAAAATCATCACAACTGGACCAGTGGATTAGCATCAAAATAGATGGAGAAAAGGTTGAAGTTGTCAGGAATTTGCTTAGATCCACAATCAGTGCTGATGGAAACAGCAGTGGAGAGATTAAAAGACACACTACGGGTTCATTTTGTTGCTCAAGACCTCTTTAAAGTAGAAGGCTCAGATGTCACTTTGAACATTAAGGTGCTCCTAACCCAAGCCATGGCATTGTCATTTGGCTTCTATGCATGTGAAAGGGGGGACAGTGAATAAGAAAGACCAGAGAAGAATCCATTCACTTGACTTATAGCTCTGGCAAAGAATATTGAAAGTACAATGGAATGTCAACTCTATCTTGGAAGGAGGACAACCAGCAAGCTCCTTGGAAGTGAGAATAGAGACCCCATCTCAAATGCCATGGGCATGTTGTCAGGAGGGACCAGTCTCTGAAGAAGACATCCTGGTTGGGAAAGTCGAAAGGCAGTGAAGAAGACCCTTGACAAAGTGGATGGGCACAGTGGCCACAACTGTGGGTTCAAACATAACCACGATTGTGAGAAAGGTGCAGGAATGGGTACGGTTTCTTTCTGTCGCACATTGTTGCTATGAGCAGGAACTAAGGAGATGGCATCTAACAAGGACAGCAACGAGGACATTGAAAGTACCTAAGTTCTCAAAGGGACAACTTTGCTTGAAAACTTCACAGAGGTCTCAACAGCAGATTTGCCTACTGCATTTTACTTCTTGACAGCTACTTCCATGAGTTCATTGTGGATGCAAGCAGAATAAAATCCTTGACAACTTCTATCTTTTCTTCCTTCCTCGTGATGTGATCTGTTGGTCTAGTTGTGAGGTTTTTGTTTTCTTTGAGTTGTGATTCCTATGGGAAGCTTCAGTCTTCAGTCTGCATCTGTAAGTTTTTCTAATCTTCATTCTTCTTCACTTTTATCAAGCACGGGTGTATCATCTTCATACTGCAGGAATGAGCCTTCCTCCAATCCTGCTGCCGTATTCAGCTTCAGATAGTCCTGCTTCTTATATTATTCAGTATGGTAGTATTCAGTATTCTTATAGTATTCAGGATGAATAAATATGGTCAAAGTATACAAGACTAAGCATAATTTTCCTGGCCCAAATCACATAGTATTCCTCATTCTGATGACTTCTTCGTGTATCAGTTCTGTGTGAGCACAATTAAGTTTTCTGGAATTCCCATTCTTTTCAATGTTATCCATAGTTTGTTATGATCCATACAGTAGGATGCCAGTAACTATCAGTATACCCGTAATTATCAATGCATCTAGATTAAATGCTTGATCAATTTCAGATTGTAGAAGTTGATAAAAATCTTAATTTTTACATTTTTGGTCATTGGTAGTTAGTATGTAAATTTGAATAATAGTTATGATAACTGGTCTTCCCTGAAAGGGTATTGACATTATTCTATTACTGACACATTGTACTTCAAGATAGACCTGAAACTATCTTTCTCTCTCTCTTCCTTCCTTTCTTTCTTTTTTTCCACATGATTGGGACACCATTCCTCCTCAAGTGTACATTTCTGGCATAGTAAACCAGATGACTGTCTGATTCAAAAGAGGCCAATATCTGTACATTTTAGTTCTGTAATGCTTAGGCTATTGATCTTCTTGCATTCTTGATGACTTGCAAAGTTTCAAGGACAATTTTAATTCCATTGAAAACACATGTCTTGGTGTCAGACCAGCTCTAAATACTGGTGATTTGAATATAAACGGAACATTGCATAATAATATGATGCTGACCAGGTTTCACCACAGCTTCCAGACTCAGTCAGAGGTAGAAGGAGATCGGATCTTCTCCTTCCTAACACCACCAGTCAACAAAAACCTTACAGATCGCAGCTATCTAATCTCATTGTGCACCACATGTCCAGCAGTGTCCGTGACAGCTCACACCCACACCCACCACAGCAGCAACAAAGGTTTAAGATAGGTTAAGCTACACTTTGTTGCTTAACACAACAAAGAATTTAGTGACTTAGAACCATAATCTTTTGCTCTTTCTCAGAAGTCTCATAGAATCAGTGATCTACCGATTTGGACTGGACGCGCTGATGCCCTTGCAACAGCGTTGGACTGACTGGACCCCGCCTCCTCTAGAATGGCGTCGACTGGGAAATTTTGCTTTATATCTTCCAGAGTGTTCCATCAGGTTAGCCTGAGCACGTCTCATGGAACCAGCAGGACTTCAAGAGAGGAGGAAACCTGCGCATACTTTCCCAAACTTCTGGTTGTGTCACACTTGCTCTTAGCCCACTGGCCAAAGCATATCTATACATGCCCAAGCCTGGAATCAGTGTAGGAGGGCACATCCATGGGGTGAGTGCTGGACCCCTAAAGCCATCAGTGGTCACAGTAGAGGGAATCAGGTGAGATTTGTGTTTTGGAGAGATCACGCTGGCCTCTGATTTTGAGGAGATGATGCTGGATACGGGGAGGTCAAAAAGCAGGATGTCATCGTGGACCAGATGGGAGGTGATAGAGGGCTCAAACTGAGCACCTGAGTTAGGGAGAAAGAGTGTTCTGGGGAGTTCATTATCATACCCTCTTCCTTCCTATGTTCAACACCAACTGAAGATGGGCTCTTAGGTCACAGATGTTGGTCATGTGGCTTTGGCTTTGCTGTTTTCTCAAACTCTCTGGACCCTCCTCCCCATTCCCGGCACCCTGTGTCTGATCTCAGCCTTGAGGCAGCCCTTTCAAGTGCAAATCAGGGTCTGGGGAGTTGAGACGGTCACTTGGGATCTTGAGTTAACATTGGTTGGAGACAAAGGAAAGGGATGGAACCCAGCATTTACAATTTTGGATAAATGAGCTCCCCACAACCCAAATATGAACCAGGAGAGTCACCTGTCAGCCAGGAGTGAGCAAAGTGGGGAAGGAAAGGCGAAGGATCTTATTCTCATGCAAGGGATACAAACTTTTCCTTTAACAGGCCAGAGTAGCTATTTTAGACCTTGCTGGGTGTCATAATTTCTTATTGCTGCCATAACAGAAATACCTTAAGCCAGTGACTTTCACAAACGAAAACTCCCCCCCCCCCCAACCGTTGAAATTCAGGGCACTAGCTCTAGACTTTCGATACATAAAGCCTCTGGGGAAAGGTCCTTGTTTCTTTTCAGCTTCTGTTCCTTGGTTAAGGCGCTCTGGTGGCACTGATTACCAGCGTCAGCAGTTTGATTCCACCAGTGACTTATTGGGAGAAAGATGAGATCCTCTGCTCCTGTAAAGATTTATAGCCTCAGAAATTCAAAATGACAGATCGATTCTATCCTATAGGATTGTCATGACTCAAAATTGACACCATGGTAGTGGTTTCTTTGGGTTGGCTTCTTGATGATATTCAAGTGGTATAGCTTCTGTCTATCCCCATCTGTGCTCACTCGCTTCTGTGACATTTGGCTCATTTATATCTCAGAAGGGATTGGTTTGAGCCACCCAACATTGACATGGTCACACTAAAGGATATACTATTCCCCAAAAGGATCGCATCCACAGATGTTAGATTTATCATGCATATATATGTTCGATGAACACAAGTCAGTCCATAACACAGGTCATTTAGTTTCTGCTTCAATCACTCAATTTTTCTTTATAGAAAGCAGCCATAGGCAACACCTTGGCAAGAGAATATGATCATAATCTATTAACACTTTATTTGTGAATACTGACACTTAAATTGGGGGGGGGGGGCAATCACTGCCTTCTGGTGGTGGGAGTAGGAGGCCCAGCCTTTGCTCCTGTGGAGCCGCTGCCAACTGTTGACCATGTGGGTATCAGTGCAATTGGTTACCCACTACACCACCAGGTAATGGGAGGGGTTAATCCCTGGGTGGTACAGTTAATGCCCTTGGTACCTGGTGGTTCGATGGTATGCACAGTTGTCTCTGAAGAGGCCTGCCAATCTGCTTCTGAAAGGTAGCAGCTTTGACAACCACATTCTCCTCTGACACAGAGTCACACACGAGTCGGTCAACCTGTGGACAGCTAGCTTGGTGTAACAAGGGAAATTGTAGTTCTTTGGGACTGGTGACATGCAGAATTGTTATCAATTTCCATCCCTAGGCAGGAGGTGGCAAAAGGAGGGAGTTGGGAACCTGAACCCAGCAAGAAGAGCTGCATTGGGGAGTGCTTCCCAACAGAAGCTGGGGTTATTTGGTAAAGGACAATTTGCAGTGACCTGGCAGGGAGTAGACCAGAGAGATAAAGACTCTGGCCTCACATTCCTTCTGCATGTTGATCCTCGGATGGTGTTTCTCATCAGCCCAGTCCAGCTGGAAACCAGAGAGCTAGGGATCCAGCGCAGACATTATGCAGGTCTCCCCGGCCAGGAAGGAAGGCAGAGAATGATGGAGAGTGGGAAATGGAGGGTAATCTATGTATGCAAACCTCCCAGGAGCCATTGAGAAGGGTGATAAGGAGACTGAGTAACAGAACAAGCACTTCCTCTCGGGGCCTCTGGGCCTTCTTTTATAAAATGAAGGGGTCGGATTAAATGATCTTTAAGAGCCAATTCTACCATTTTTTATAGCTCTAAAATAGTGCTCTGGACAACTTAGAGTATTAAAGAAAGGTCTAGAAAAGGGGGAGCTCTCTTCCTTCATTCCTGCCTGTAGGCCCTCAGGCCTCCATTTCTTTCTAAGGCCCTCACTCCCAGGTAATATACTGGTGCAGGGGTCGCCTGAGAAGGGGAGCGTCTCAGCACTGTAGGAAAAGGACTTCTATGACAGGCACTTCCAGGCCTCGGGGCGACATGAGGGACTGGGCCATGAGAAGGGAGGAGAGCCTGTTAACATTTATTAAGTGGCCCCGCTGTGCCAGACCGTTTGCGTCTGGTATTAATCTTCTCCAAAACCACGTGAGGTGGTTTTATGACCCCCCAGTTTGCTAGGGAGAAAACAGGATATCAGAAAGGTTAATTAACTTGCCCACGGCCACCCGGCTGGCAGAGGCACCACCGGTGTTTTGAATCCCATGTCCTTGCCCCCGGGTACATTGGCATGTTGGTCACATAAGTCCTTGTGGTCCTCAGCGCTCGACGGGTAGACAAATGTACTCCCAGTGAACCCATTATGGCCCTTGCATCCTAAGTCAGAGGGTGGCAGTCTTCAAAAATGATTCTATTCTGGGACATTTCAGAATCATTTCCCCCCTGAGGTAGTGGCCCTTTCTTCAGAGTTAATAGTCACCAGTCCCAAGAAGATAAGATCCCTCCTTTGCCCTCTTTTGCCTCTGCTAGCACATTTTGAAAAATTGAGATGACATGCGCAGTGGCATCAGGGCAACCATTTGAACGTGTACCCTTGAGCGTCGCGGGGGACACGCGCCATGTTCCACCACCACCCCCTCGGTCAAGCGTCCACCTCTCTGCCCGTCTTGCTTCTTTTGGGGAGTTACCTTCACGCAGCAGGCAACTCATTCCGGGCTCAGAGAGACCCCGCCCAGATGCCAGGCCCCGGACACTCGCTCGCTGCGCTGTGTCCCCCAGGGTGTGATATGTGGAGAGCAAGGATGTCGCCTTGAGGACTTAGGTGCACCTGACCCAAATCAAGGGGTTTTCCAATCACCTCCTACACCTGGGAAAGCCGGAAATGAATAAGGACGACTGAGGAAGAATCGATGCATTTGAATTGGGGTGCTGTACAACAGGGGTTCCCAGCCTGCCCCACACCGTGACCCTTTCATACACTTCCTCATGTGTTCCTTCCCCCCTCCCCCCACGACATTATTTTCGAAGCTACTTCATCACTGTCATCGTGCTACTGTTATGAATCATCATGCAAATATCTGATCTGCAGGATGTATTTTCATTGTTACAAATTGAACATAATTAAAGCGTCGTGATTAATCACAAAAACAATATGTAACTCTATATTGTGAAATATTTATTTCTAATTACAAGTAAATGAAATTTTGTCTTGGAGCATGGGTAACAGTCTTCATGCTGGGTACTCGTATGTGGGCATATCTGCATGTGGGAGGATCCGCCTGGAGACGGATAAGGAGGAGCGGTGTCTCGGTTCCTAAGATCACTGGAAATATGTCTTTGGCGACCCTTGTGAAAGGGTCATTCGACACCACTGCTGTAAAGGAATATTAAAAACTACCCTGGACTACCAAAAGAACAAACATCTGACCTGGAGGGAGTACAGCCAGGATGCTTCTAAGAAGCAGGCAGGGAAGGACTTCTTGGTTCATTCTTTGGACCTGTTGTTAGGAGAAAGATGTCCCTGCAGAAGGACCTCAGATGTAGTAGAGTAGCAGGCCACTGAACAAAAGGAAGTCCTTGAATGAGATGACGTGACATGGTGGTTACAACAATGGGCTCCGAGGTAGTAATAATTGAGAGGATGGTGCGGGACTGGGAATTGGGCATGGATATCGACTCCATGGTGCCTAACAACATTGCAGCCTTTACAGTAGCAGAGAACCATGGATCTGCTCCTCAATCAATGACAGAATTAAACCACTGACCTTTTGGTTAGCAGCAGAGTGATTTGCAGCTGAGGTGCCTTGGCCTCTAGTTCTTTTAAATAACCCTCAACAACTGGGCTTGACATCAGAATCTGGTCTTATTCCTGTCAGGTACTGTCTCTATGGCATTGAATGAGAATGACAGGCTTCGTGGAGAAATAGATTTCTCTGTTCTGTCTTCTTCAAGACTTCCTTTTCATCTCCTTTTTAGCTGCGTGCTGCCCATCTGGGTATCAATTTGCATCAAGCTATGGTTAAATCTTAAACATGGCTGTGAATTTGTATTTTGTTTCGCCAGTCTGAAAATTGAAATGGATTAAAAATTGATTTTTCTAGAATGTCTCCCACTTTGGAGAACAGCAAATTTTATAAATGCATGAGTTTGAATGGAGCTCTTGGAAGTTGAGGCAAATTATATGTATGAGTCTTCAGAGCAGAATGAGGGGCAGGGAGACTGCATTTCAGTTTTTTTAAAAATCACAGCTTATCCATCAAGATATAAAAGATTCTGGCTGGTTTAGTGTTCTCTACAAATTATCAGATAGAAGGTAAGCCTTCTAGCTATTGTTTCAGAATGTTGTAGTCCATGAAGGAGCTGCAAATCAGTCCCCTTCACCATCAGAAAGCTGAGTTTTCTGCATTACAGTCCTATATAATTTACATGCTATGCAAATCATGCTCCACCGAATACCATCCAGGACATTTATTCTTCTTCAAAATGAGCTAAACACTGCCTTCTCTTTTGCTCAATCAATCCCCCAGCCAAGGCAAATGTAAGAACGGCTGCCTGACATGTGCTGTGGCTTATTAGCTCCTCTAAAATTGTCCAACTGGACAATGACAGGAAATCCGTGGGCTCTCATTTCATGAAACTCTGGATGCGGCTACTCAAGGTGTGTGGGGAAAAAGATGACAGAATGGAGGCTCTTTTGTGGAGGGGCTTGCGAATAAAGCACAGACATACAAAGACTAAATTTATATTGCCAATTTAAAAAAAAATGAGTTTAAGGTTTAAGGGAGAAGCTGTCCTAATTCCAGAAAAGCATTTCTCATTCGTTTATTACACTCTAATGGCCATCAGTCCCTATTGATGCTATTGGAATAGCTCCACTGGGGAGATGAGTCAAAGGCACTCATTCCACATATCTGAGTTCCAGTTACGCTGTGCGATGGCAAGATGCTAGCATATGAGGAGGAATATATATATATATATATATACACACACACACACATATACACATACATACATATATATTCAGATACGCTGGGCTCAGCGGCTACATCGCTGAGAAGCATAAGGGACGTTGTTTTAGAGCTGGATAAAGAGAGCTAGGTTTGACTTCGCTCATGCAGTAGTTGCCGTAGTCTGAAAGTGCTCGGAAGGAGTCATTTAGCTGGGAAAGGGTCCCAGAGCTCAATTAGGCAGCAATCAAACCCATCATCAACAATTTTCATGCTGTAAGAACTATGGGCGCCATTTCCCTCCCACAGGCCTTCCTGGAATCCCTGGTTAGTCATGTGACTTAGTGACTAAGGCTCTCCTGGCAGATGGGGTTCAAGCCGGCTGAGCTTGAGTAAGACAATCCTTTTAAACCCTCACTTCCAAAAACATAGATAAGATTCTTATCCAATTCACAGAGATGTGCGAGGCGTGAGGAAAACACACTATGTCGAGTGCCTGAGAATGAGTGCTCAGCAAATACTAGCTGCTGTTTACAGTCAAGGAGCCCTGGTGCCTGTTGGGCTGCTAATGGGAAGGTTTGAAGTTTGAAACCACCAGCTGCTCGGAGGGGAAAAGAGGAGGCTTTCTGCTTCTGTAAAGATTCACAGACTCTGAAAACCACAGGGTCAGTTCTGCTGTGTCCTCTAAAGGGCGATATGAGTCAGAATGGACTGGAAGGTGATGAGAGGAGGGGTTAAAGAAGTCCTGGTGGCAAAGTAGTTCAGAGGCTAGACCGCTGACCCATAGGACAGTGATCTGGAACCACCGGCTGGCTGCTCTGTGGGACAGAGAGGTGACGGTCTGCTTCTGTAAAGAGTTGCAGCACTGGAAACCCTCTGGGACAGTGCTACTCAACCCTACAGGGTGCTCAGAGTCTTGGTCAGTTTTATGACCATAGTTTTTGCTGTTATTTTGTTGTCATTGTTAACATGCTTAGAAGTGGAGCGTGTTTTTTCTGCTAAGGGTCATTTGGATAATGGAACTTCATTCAAGGGCCATCTAGGTCAAACATTTAATTAACTTAGCCCTAAAGCCAAGACATTTAGAAGATAGCTACTTGGCCAACTGAGTGGAAAAGATCCACATTTAGACCCATTCCAAGGAAAAGGGACTCAACAGAATGCTCAAACTGTAGAACAATATCATTGATGCCACATGCAAGTAAAATTTTGTTGAAGATTTTCCAACATCGACGAACGCAGTACATTGACAAGGAGCTGCCAGAGGTTCAGACTGGATTCAGAAGAGGACCTGGAACAAGAGATATCCTTGCTGATGTCTTAGCTCAAAGCAGAGACTAGCAAAGAGATGTTTACTTGTGTTTTATTGACTATGCCAAGGCAATTTGACTATGTGGATCCTAACAAGTGATGGATAGCCTTGATGGGAGTGGGAGTTCCCGAACACTTGATTATGCTTATGTGGAACTTGTACATGGATCAAGAGACAGAACAAGGGACTACTATTTAAGATATGGAAAGGTAAGTAGAAGGGCTGTATCCTCTCACTATATTTGGTCAAACTATATGTTGAGCAATTAATCAGAAAAGCTGGATTATATGAAGAAGAATGCTGTGTCGAGATTGGAGGAAGGCTTCTTAACAACCTACAATATGCAGATGACACAACCATGTTTGCTGAAAGTAAGAAGGACTTGAAATATTTACTGATGAAGATCCAGGATTACAGTCCTCGATATGGATTAAATTTAATGTAAAGAAAATAGAAAAGGGGAACCAATTTTAGGGATCTACATATAACCTCCTCTCTGGGGGCACAGACGATGGGAAAGTGAGTGAAGGGACACATTGGACAGTGTACGATATGAAAAAGTAGTAACAATTTGTAAATTATCAAGGGTTCATGGGGGAAGGGAAATATGGGGAGGTGGTACTGAGGGCCTGAATGGAGAAAGGATGTTTTGAGAGCGATGATGGCAACAAGTGTGCAAATGTGGTCTGCATACAATTGATGTATGTATGGATCGTGATGGGAGTGTATGAGCCCCTGATAAAATGATTCATTAAAAAAAAAAGGAGGGGGAAAGAGGAGCTTATACCAAGGACTCAAGTAGAAAATATTTGGAAATGAATATGGCAACATGTGCACAAATATGATTGAAACAAATGATGTATTGAATGTCATAAGAGCTATCAGAGCCCCCAGTAAAATCATTGGGGGAAAAAAAGAAAAGAAAAATCCTCATAACTGGATCAATAGGACTCATAACTGGACTATTGTGACAAATGAAGAAAAGATTGAAGTTCTCAAGGGTTTCATCTTGCTCGAGCCACAATCAGTGTTCAGGTAAGCAGCAGTCAAGAGATTAAATGGCTCACGACATTAGGTGAATATGCCTCCGGAGACCTCTTTGAAATGCCGAAAGCTAAGGTGAGAGCTAAGGTGGTCTGGTATCTTCAGACACTCCAGATACATATTGAATAAGGAAGACCGAAGATGAGTCCCTGCCTTTGAACTACTGGAATTGATGAAAACTATTGAAAGTATCAGGGCCTGCCAAAAGGAAAGCCGGATCTGTCTTTGGAAGCCAGCAGGCTCCTTCGGGACAAGGGAGGTAGACTTGTTTCTCTGACTATGGAACATATTGTGAAGGGCGACCAGTCCCTGAAGGAGTTCAGACTTGGTAAGATGGAGGGGCAGGGAAGAGGAGGAAGGCCCTTGAGGAGATGGACTGACACAGTAGCTGCAACAATGAGCTCTAATAGAACAATCGTGAGGGTGGCCCAGGACCGGGCAGTGTTGCATTCCATTGTACACAGGGTCGCTGTGGGTCAGAACCGATGCCAGGGCGTCTAACAGCAAACATGTGTTGGGTGGGATTGCTTCTCTGTGGTGGGGCATGCAATGGTAGCTGGTGGTACTGTCTTGGTGGGTCTTACATGGCCTTCAGGCCAGGCATCCCCCATCCCTGTAGCATCCCTTCTCTCAGAAGAGGAGCATCAACTTCCAAAAAGATCCACCTTCCATTTCAACCCCATGGAGCATACTTCCACTTGGACACATTTGAGGTTGCCATGAGACAGGATCAATTCCACAGGAATGATGTTTTTATTTTATTTCATTTTAGCTGCCAAAGTTTTCTTTTTCTTTCCTTCCTTACGGGGCTGCGATGGTCAACCTGACTTGTCTCACTTAATAAATGCCTCAATTTATTATATACCATACTAGTACTCCTTTGGACAGGTCTAAAGGTAGTTGTATATTACATATCTAGGCAGACCTACAATACAATATTTAAATGAATTTGGTTGTATAGTTTGGGTAATGCCCCGATGTTCAGGCCATATTCCTTTGGTGGGTGCTAATATATCTCTGAGATGTCTATAGCTTTGCTTTGTTTCTAGAAATCTTCAGTAGACAGTCTTTTTCCCAAAAAACCATTTTTTCAGGAGCTAATACAGATATCACATCATTCCATAGTTTAATCACGTCAAGCAGTGTTATACAATTGTTACCACTGTCAGCTTCAAAACATTCTCTTCTTTATTGAACTTCTTGATGCCAGGACCTCTCTACCCTCTCCCCCTTCCCCCTCTGTACCCACCAGGAACTTTTATTCTGCTTGCTGTCTGTCTAGGTTCATCAATCCTGGGTTACATTGTGGTGTTCATGTGTTCAATATGTCAATTTTATGATTGAGATGTAGGGGTGGAGTCTAGCCTGTTAATCTGGAGATAGCCATTGAGTAGCCAATGAGGCCTCCGTGTGGGCATAGCTTTCTCCTGAGACTTCTGGGAAATCTAGCGATATCCTCCTCATGGAGATGAGAAGCTTTCTCCCCAGTTGTTGGGAGTTAGATGACGAATTACGGACAAGACAAGATGGCAGGGTCCGAGGAGCTGGAGGAGCCAGAGGAGATGCCACATGGCGTTACCCTGATGGAACCAGACCTCTGAAGCTGGCGAAGCCACGTGGAGACCCCTGCCAGTGCTGAGTTGCTTCTACCACCACTGGATGCTGTTGATGGACCTGAGCCCTGGAAGCGAGGAGCCATAGGGCGACCCCCGCCAGCGCCGGCATTCTGCACCCACTGGCCTGTGAGTTTGTGAGTGGGAAGGAGAGTTTATAGACTGGCATCGAGCATATGGGTTAATGTTGGACTTGTGACTTTGAACTGGACTGGGTTGGGATGCTTTTTCAATGTTCCATTCCTTTTGTATATAAGCCTTAACCCCATATCCATATGCACTTCTATGAATTTGTTTCTCTATTCTACCTGTACTAACACATACATATAACAAAAACCAGAAGAAACCATAACAAAAATTCAAGAAGGTTACTCCGAATGACAAAATATATATGAAATAAACCCCAATATGAAAAAAAAAACAGGGGAAAAATGTTCGAAACCAGAGAGGAGGATCAACTGAAAAAGTTTTATCCTTTCAAGTCAGATTTGTCATTTTGGTCTTCTATAATCATCTCTCCAATGTTTGGTAACCATTTTATTCCCCTTCCTCTATTGTGGATAGGGGGAAATCATGGGAGGCTAATTTCCTGTGTCAATCTCACAAATGTATCTTGGCTTCCACTATCATCTATAGCTTTCTGAAAACCAGAATCTCACAATTTAGACTTTGATACTATTCCCTCCTTTGACTTCGGATTACATGATTTACAATCCTTAGGTCACCAATGTTGATGTGCTTCTTCCATGTGGACTTAGTTAGCCTCTCATTTAGATGGCTGCTTGTTTGGAAACAAGCTTTTAAGATCCTGACACTATTTTACTTGATAGTTGGGCATCAGCTAATTTCTTCACCATACTTTGCTATAGCACCCATTTCTTTTGTGTGCACTTCCTGAGGGCGACGATCCAACAGGACCAGTATGTAAGAACTAATTGTTCTTAAATTAGAGATAAGATTCAGGGCGAGCCCCAACCCCATTCCTGGATCTAGGGTTTTGTTGTTGTCGTTCTATTTTAAAATAGACTCCCTTTAGAGACTTCCTTGCTAATTTATGATAGAGATTCTTACAGCTCATCTCCCTGGAGCATGAAGATCATCTGTCAATGTTGTTATTGATTAGCCCCGGACACTAATTTTTAAAAGCACTGTTGGGAGAGGGATATTAGGCCAATGTAGACTAGCTTCATATCATAATACCTGAATTATTCATTTGCACAGAATAAATCCTTTTGTGGTTGGACACTACTTACACAAACAATACAGTTGGTATTGTTTCAGGGAAAATTACAATTCTATTCACTGACAATATCAGTAACAGGTTTACTGGGATGCTACATGTCTTAATATAGCATATAGGACATTGGTGTACTAAGTCTATGATTATCCATTCAATACTCTTGGTATAGTAGTCATCTTCTTTTTCAAACACCATGGATTTTCAGTCTTAAGTCCTCTTGCTACAAGTTGTTTAAGGTAGAGTCCAGTTCACTTAGTGGGGTGTCTATATCAGAATCCTGAGGAGCAGCCTTTGGGCATGTTGAAATCCAGAATTCAATGTCCTAGTGGTCAAGGCATTTGACCTGGGTCCCCAGGATGTGCCCAGAAACTCAGGCCAATGTGGCCTATTTGGTGCACATTACCACAGGAATGATGTTTTTATTTTATTTTATTTCATTTTAGCTGCCAAAGTTTTCTTTTTCTTTCCTTCCTTACAGGGGCTGGGATGGTCAACCTGACTTGTCTCACCTAATAAATGCCTCAATTTATTATATACCATACTAGTACTCCTTTGGACAGGTCTAAAGGGACATGCCCCCCTTAGGGTCCTTAAAAGTATTTTGAATCTTTTCCCCCTCACTGGGAGGTTGATCCTCTCCCCTTTTCTACCAACAATCATGCACTTGTGTTCCCTCAGATGTGTCTGTTACTTTCCCCTCTCCTGACTTGACTTCCCTTCAGTATCCCTCATCCTTTTGATAGGAATATCTACCTGTTCGCGGGTTCTCTTCATAACTTTGTATGGCAACCACTAAGGGGTCAACGTACCCTTCCCCTCCCTTGACAATTTGACCCCTGCCAAGTGAGAAACCCTCTGCCTTCAAAATACATAGGTAGAGAGGATGATAAATGGTTCATTGGCACCAGCCAGGTTCACTACTACCAACAGGTAGTCTTATTGGTAATAGATGTACCCTGACATTTTTACGATGAATCCCACCTTGCACTTAAAAATTATATAGATACTTGATTCCTGTGATAGTTTTTTATAATATAAGTAGTCCTCAACTTATGATGAGATTTCATTCTGCCCGTTGAAAATTGGCTCTGATGGTTCTCACTCTCTTTAGTTTTAATTATTGCTGCCTCTTTTTTTTTATCACTACTGTATAACTCTGACCTTTACTTGTCTCTAGGGCTTAGAAAAATTTCATTTAAACTTACAGATATATTTCAATACACAAATAAAAATAAAAAAACACAAATCATACAAGTTTACTCCAAGAATTAGATAGGAACTTTCAATGACATTCTCTCTTTTGCCAGACCTATTTGGGGCTATATGCAGTGCGGGTATACCAGTTAGAGAAACTTGAATAACTGGACTTCAGATTAACAACTGATGCCTTTATTGTACCAGATCCTGAATCAGATTACATTGTGAACCTGCAAGGGTGAGTCTCCAAGGAAGTCAGTGTCATACCAGGACATTATAACATTAACTATCCGCAAGTGGATGTCTAAGAATACCATCAGAAAACCACATACTATAAAACCGTAGTCCACATGGCTATTTGTGGCAGTCACCTAATCTGGTGTCAATTTGAGGATTAAGACTATAGGGGTGGAGTCTAGTCTGTCAATCTGGAGATAGCCAATGAGGCCTCTGTGTGAGCATGGCCTTCTCCTGAGAATTCTGGGGAAAGTGGTAACTCCTTCTTGGAGGCAGAGATACTGTCTCAGTTCACTTCCTTGAAGACACTCAACTGACAAGGCTCACTCCCTGTGTGACATCCCTGAGGAGAAACTGCATAGACCTACCCCGATGCGGCCAGAAACCTGGATCTAGAGGAGCCCAGTAGAGACCACCCCTTGCCAGTGATAAGATGCTTCTATTACCACTGACTTTGCACCCACTTGTCTGTGGTCTTCCTGCAGTCAGCATTATTGCATGTGTTTCATGAATCTGAAGAGGACTTTATGGGTTGCTGTTGGACCTATGGGCTAGTATTAGACTTATGGACTTGATCTGGACTGGACTGGGAAGTTTTTCTCAATGTTCAATTGCTCTTGCATATAAAACTCTCATATATATGTATGTATATATGTGTGTGTATGTGTTTATGAATTTGTTTCTCTAGTCTACCCAGACGAACACACTAATGATTAGATGTATAAAACAAAACAAAAGGATGGTGGTGCGTGCAGTTTGTTGCAACTTAAATATAAGGTAAGTCGGGGACGATTTGTAATGGGCCTCAGGGGATCCCAACACCCTACCTCAAATGCTTTTGTGTAGTACTTTTCCACATTGATGCCATGCATGCTCATATGATTTGCTTTGACCCATGAGACTGTAGCAAATTGGACATAAACAGAGGCATGAAACTTCTCCTTGGTACTGGGTATTCTTCCACTACTATGTGAAGAAGCCCGAGCGCGCCTGTCTGAGGTAGTGACATAGCCAACAGCCAGCACCAACATCCATCCACGGGAGTGAGGCCGCCTCTTACCACACAACTCCCTCTGAGTTGCCATAGATCGCAGCTACCAGAGTGGTCCCTGGCAAAACCAGCCCTGTGGAAAACCATCCAAGACTTACAAGCTGAGTCCAGTCCTTATCACTAACCCATTGAATAATAAACAGATAAAATTGCTTTTGTTTTAAGCCGCTGGATGCTGAAATGGTTTGATACAGCAACAGATCACTAATACAGCTTAAAATTTATAGATATAGTGACAGACACTTATTCTCTTTCCATTGGTTTTATCAAAGGCAAGGAAAAAACCATGCATTTTTAGGGCGTGAGAGGAAAGCGTAATTCATCTGTGGCAAAGCCAGAAAGCTCATTTATTTATCTTGGTGGATTAGGGATAAATAAGAATCAAAGTCTGTGTGGTTCTTTTAAAAGTATGACATCCAGAACCTTCACCTTGACAAAATGAGACTTTCTGGATGGCAGGAGAGTAATTTGCTGGCAGGAAGGACATGTCATGCTGCTGGGGATGGCTCTCTGACATCATGTGATGGGATGTAGCACCGATTCTCCCTCCTGACAGTCAGCCTGCATGATGATGCATGCATCGTCAGCAGCTTTTGAAGAACATAGACTTTCATCTGGCAAATGGAAGCAACCAAGTGTTCAAGGAAAATCTGGAAGCCACGGTTGAGGGACATGGCTTCAGAATCTGTATTTATGACACAGAGCTGAGTGGGGAATTACTCTGAAAGGGTCTGAAGGACTCAAGAGAATGACTCAAAACCCAAGAAGTAGGTGCATTTGTGGCAGAGAGAAAATACCAAGGCGTCTGACTTCCTTGGCGTTCTGACCCACTGTCCAGGTCAGAGATAAACCAGTCGACACTTGTCAACTCTCCCACACAAACAATGCACACACACTCCGTGAAGCGCCGGATCAAGGTCATGGCACCAGGATTGCTGTGGGGCTTAGGAAGGAAGAATTAAACCAAAAACCATCAGGTTTGTCAGGAAAACTGAGAGTCCACTGACATTCTGCTAACTACTTTGCTCTGAGAAAAGAGGGTGGGCGTTTGAGTTGATTTTGTACGTAGCAAATAGGAGAAGGGAAAGGTAGAGGAAGAGAAGCAGTAGGAGAAAATACTTTAGCTTCATTCAGCTTTCCTCAGGCAATTGCATACTATATATATACTTTTTTTCCCTCTTTTCCCTACAACGAGGTATTTGAGGTGGGAAAAAGATTTTAATGAGGGAAGTTCAAACGTAGTTTTAAATTTTTAATTTAAATATTTCCAAAAATAGCCAAGTGATTTGTTTCCCCTCAGGATGCCTTGTCTCTTTGTACGGCACTGTAACTCATGCTGCATCAAGGCATCCACCCCTCTTGTCCACAGCCGGCACACTTCCCCTGGAACTCTCCACTGGCTTCCACAATCGTTTCTGAATCGGGCATGGAACCTAGCTCTAAGATAAGACACTTTATAGCCAACCGGTCACAACAGTTGGTTGAAGGACGTGCATCTGACCTGGCCAGAGCCCAAGGAAATGCCATGAGGCTTCTGGGATTGAGGCAGCTATTCTCTGGCTCTGACTGAAGCTTAGGCTGCTGCCATTTTACTACCATGACCAATGTACACAGAGCCTGGGATGGATGCCAAATAATGATGAAGCTTTGTCGGAGAGCTGAATCTAGCCACATCTGATACGAGGCCTACCCCCTGGATATTTCAGTTAGATCGGCCAATAAATTCCGTGTTAGCTTGAGTCTGAGTTGCTGCAAAGAGCATACTAACTACACATCCCTGATCAAATTTCTCCCTTATAAAATGAGGGGCTGCAGCTGGAAGATGAGTCGCATCTATCTGCAGACTGTAATTGTGATTTTAAGAGAAGAATGGAGAAGGAGGAGCCTTATTATATTTAGAAGCAAAACAAGGTCTTCTGGATAAACTGCCTCCCATGCTTGCAATCAATTTAACAAGATTTATGGGGTGCCTGCTGTGCTTTACACATGTTATTTCTTCCTTTCTGCATTACCAAGGAAGGTAGGTGTCTATAATCCTGTTGAATGCCGTTTCCATCATAGGTAGAAATGTGCCCTTGAGCTTGGGATTGCTAGTAGTTGGGAAAGCAATTAAAGTCAGAAAAGTGCATTATCGTCTTGTAAATAGCATTTGTTATACCTGTGTGAATTCAGTCTATACCTTTTATAAATATTGCCCAATACTGTATTTTTAACCAGACTTATGTGAGCATAAAATAGCCTTGACTTGCAAATGTTCTATTAACTTGAACATATTGGGATTGCTTAGCAGCAATGAAGTACTGAAAATGCCAAAGAAATTAATGGCTTTGTGCTGTGCTACTGAAACATGTCCACTAACATTTAAAATTCCATGTCCCAGGACATCACTCATATCTGCTGACTTAAGCTGAAAGGCTTGGATCTGCTGGCTGGCTCAGGCCATTTCTCAAGTCTCTTTTGGTTCGGCTTTGTTTTTCTCTCTTTCACTTCCTTTCTCCTGACCTCTATCCTTCTCCTTCCCTCGCCCCTAGTTTTCAGAGATTAATTGACAATGATATGAATAAGAGATCACAAATGGATCATACCTAAAGAACACATTATGCTTTGTCAAAATATACTCATGTTTCCTAGTTAGAAGCAAACATCACACACACATGCATACGCGTGCACACACACATAAACTAAGTAGCTGCATCTCATTTAAAATATTCTTGTAAAAGCAAAACTTATTGGCCCTGAAATTCAGTTTCCAGGGAAAACTCTCAAGGCACGTGCAATGATTGTGAAGGTGGTCCATCGGTGCCACAACAGAGGAGGGGGCTCAGAGGCACCTCCGTTCACATAGATGATGTCTAATAGAGAAGGCAGAGTGTCCATGACAGCCAAACCATGACTCTGAACTACTTGAGGCCCCACAGCCTGTCTTTTCAGTAATCGCACATTCCGATGACCACCCAGACACATGTATTCTTCATTGCCAAATGAAAGGGCCTGGCTTACTTGTGAATGTAAACCACTAGTGCATTGCTTGAATGATCGCTTCGGATGGTCCTTTTTCATTTATCCACAAACATTTGTTAAGTACTTACTATATGCCAGAGACTGAGATAGGCACCAAAATATTCCTCTACCCCTCGTCATCTCCCTATCCAGCTCTATAAGTGACTTCAATTAAAAACATCTACCACTAGTCTCCTACCACGCATCCGTCAGTTTGCCATTTTGAGTGGCTGGTGTATTGCTGTAATGCTAGAAGCCCTGCCACCAGTTTTTCAAATACCAGCAAAGTCACCCATAGTGAACACATAACAGTGAAGTTTTCAAACTAAAAACTCTTAAGAGGAAGGAATATTTGATTCCGTTCTGAGGAGTTAGCCACTGAAATCTTGATGGATAGCAATGAAATTTTATCAGATGTAGTACCAGAAGACGGGCCCCACAGGTTGGAAGGCACTCAAAATATGACTGGTTAAGGGCAGTCTCCTCAAAGCAGAGTCAACTTTCATGCTGTGGGTGAAGTAAACGTTTCAGGACTTACATGTGCAGATGGGGCACAACTCACAATGAGAAGAAACAGCTGCAAACATCCATTAATAATTGGAACATGGAACATACGAAACACAAATGCAGAAAAAATTGGAGGTTGACATCATGAAATAGAATGTATAAAATTTAATAGCCTATTTTGGCTCACCACTGTGGAGGCTAGCTAAGGTTTACCCTTAGCTCGGCCACAGTTTTGATCAGAGCCAGGCTCCTTCGGAGAGCTCAAAGGCTTTACTTCAACACAGCCACAGCTCGCTGCTGCCTCTGGACAGGGCTGATATCCCTCCAACTCCCTTGTCAGGCAAAGGCTTGCTATAGCTTTCCTTTTGTTACTCTCTCTTCTCTATTGCCCCTCACAGTCTAAGGAGGCTCGGGTTTTTTATTTCTCTTCCTTTCCCTCTCACACACCACTGCCAGCCTCCCGGTCACTCCCCTTTGCCTAGGGCAACAGTTCTGAACCTGGGGGGTTGCAACCCCTTTGAGGGTCGGACAACCTTTTCACAGGGGTTGCCTGATTCATAGCAGTAACAACATTACAGTCAGGAAGTAGCAACGAAAATAATGTTATGGTTTGGGGCAGGTGTCACCACAAAATGAGGAACTGTATTAAAAGGCCGTGGCATTAGGAAAGTTGAGAAAGTTGGCAATTATCCCTGCCCTATGACCAGCTGGAGGAGCTCCACCTTCTGTAGATTAACAGTTGGGTGAATCCCACCTATCTTCCACCACAGGGGAACTCATGCCTACCCTCAAAGGCCCTTTAAGCGGCTGGGAGAAATCCCCCCTGCCCTTTGGAGTGCTCCACTTGGCTGGGGGAACAGTGCTCCACCTGGCTGGGGCAGCCCCTGGGCATTCCACATGGCTAAGGGAGCTATCTCCCACCTGCTGTAGTGCCTCACATGACCTAAGACAGCTCTTCCAATACACTCTAGTGATCCATGCTGCTGTGGGAGCCTCTGCACATTCTTTTCAAATCCACATGACACATACTCGAAAATAGACCACATGCTGGAGCACAAGTCAGATCTGTGTAATTCAAGCACATAGAGATCATACAGACTTCTCTCTCTCTCTCTCTCTCTCTCTCTCTCTCTCTCTCTCTCTCTCTCTCTGACCACTATGTGATAAGGTTGGAAATCAACAAAAGGACAATGAAGAAAACAAGGGCAAACAATTGGAGAATTATTAACTCATTATTGCAAAAGGAATGGGTACTGGCCCAGATCAGAGATGAAACCAGGGTGTTTCTAGAAACCAATAAGAATGAGAACATGACATACCAATACCTTAGAGACACAGCAAAGGCAGTTATCAGAGGAAGTTTGACAGCAATACATGCACACATGAAAAAGGAAGCGAGACTTATGATTGATGTACGGCCACAAAACTTACAGTAATTAGAGCATGGCCAATAGAACAATACTACTAATAGCAAAAAGAAAAGAAATAGTAAAAATCAGGGCTGAGATTCATGAAAGGGAAAACTATGGGGAAAAAAAATTAATGGAGCTAAACAATTAAAAGAATTCCACCAACTCTTTCAGAAAGAAATTGTCCAAACATGACATCAAGATGTATTGATAATTATTAGTGGCTCAAGTGCAAAAGTTAAAAACACAGAGGAAGGAACCAGAGTTGGAAAATATGGTCTTGGTGAGAGAAACAAAAGGGATTCCTGGTGGTGTACTAGACTACACATTGGGCTACTTGCCATAAGATCAGCAGTTAGAAGCCAGAATTTGCTCCAGCAGAGAAGTATGAGCTGTTCTACTACTCTTGTGAACATGTACAGTCTTGTAAATCCACAGAGGAGCCTCTACTCGGTCCTACAGGAACACTTTGAGTTAGAAATCAACTCAATGGCAGTGAGTCTATAGAACGGGTAGAAACAGAGCTGGAGATGACATGGCAGAATTTTTCAACACCCATTGCTTCTTCATTGCAAATACCATTTTTTCAACAACATAAACAGCAAATACATGCATGGGCCTCACCAGATGGAAAATGCACAGAAATCAAATTAACTCTATTTATGTGAAGACAAGATAGAGACCTTCTATATTATCAGCCAAAACAAAACCAGGGACTGACTGTGAACATATTGTTCAATGCAAGTTCAAGCTGAAAATGAAGAACATGAAAATAAATCCACAAGAGCCCAAATACCATTTTGAGTATATCCCACCTGAGTTAAGACGCGTCTCCAAAATATATTTGATACATTGATATACATTGATATTTGATATATTTGATACATAAAGACAGAAGATCTGATGAGTTTTGAGAGGACATCAAGAACATCAAACAAAAAGAAAGCAAAAGGTCATTAAAAAGATAGGAAAGAAGCTTCTGGTTGCCTAGTGGTGCCTGGGTGTGGGCCTCCTGGATTGGGTTGGGGTTGGCGGGCTATCCCATTGGGGACAGGATTATCTGGGTAGC